>JAODAL010079302.1:0-12620 GCA_025379985.1 Phyllomedusa bahiana | reverse complement strand
ACAGTGCAGGGGCCCCAGCACACACAGAGCAGGGGGGTGAAGGGGGCTCCCCAGCACACACAGAGCAGGGGGGAAAGGCTATGGCTTGGATGGGTGCCCCCCCTCACAGTTAAGGCTGTCTAAGGGGGGCCCCTCACAGTTAAGGCCGGCCGGGCACCTCCAGGCAGGAACTTTGAGAGGAGGTCCCGGCTCCCGGTCAGCTCAGCTGCGCAGTAGTAAGACATCTTCTACTTACATGAGCCCTGCGCGCGCTGTAGCCGGAGCCGGGCCCCCCTCCTCTGTCTATCTCCGCCACTGCTCCATGCCCAGCGGCGGGATGCAGAACAGTTTGAATCCGTGAAGCTCCGCCCCTCGGGGCGGAGCTTCACATATTCAAATTATTCAACATCCTGCCGCCCACAGACAGAAGAGGGGGCCCGGCTCCGGCTACAGCGCTCGCAGGGCTTATGTAAGTAGATGATAATCTCACAGTGCGCAGCTGAGCCGGGAGCGCGGGCCCCCTCCCAGCACCGCCCCGCTGGCGCTGACTGCAGAATTTTAATTTTAGGAAAGCGCCGAAGCGGAGGCGGAGCGCAGGACAGGGGTGCCGGAAGCACGCCCCCCCACTCCCCACAGCACACTGTACACTCGCTGGCCCCGGGCAGGCACTATGTAGGGCGGCGCTCGGCTGCGCTGTGCTCTACAGTGAAATAAAAAAAAACAACTACTGTACATTGTGAAATAAGCGGGCCTGCTTGAAGTGGGCCCCTTATTTCCCCAGGCCCCATACAGGAGTACGGGTTGTACCCCCTGTATGGCGGCCCTGTGTCAGTCCCAAGCAAATTTCTACCACGCGCTGGATGCACAGGTCCTGGGCTCACGGCAAACAAGCCCCACAGTAATATCCAACGTAAAACGGATGGACCAGCGTCACAAACAGTTTAAAAATCTTTATTATAGTCTTCACATACAGGTGATGAAAAAAAAAAAAAAAATAGCAAACGCGTTTCGGACAGAACTCTGCCCTTGTTCACCTGTATGTGAAGACTACAATAAAGTTTTTTCCTCTTTTTGTGATGCTGGTCCAGCCGTTTTTCTTTGGATATAAGTCTAACGTTACACCTTCTATTGGTTTATGTCATACCATTAATTGCACCAAATTTTGGCACATTTTTTTTCTGCAATGCATTGCACGCTAAACCATGCCCCTTCCCAGAAATCCACACCCTTTTAATGAGGCCAGACCTCTCTTGTCAGACGACGCACTGAAGTGTCTAGAAACTGTATGAAACCCAAAGTAAGTGATGGTGTGAAACATAGATGACATCACTTTTGCTGCAAATCACGCCAGAATTCTGGTGCAATTGCCTTGTTAAATGTGCCCCAATGTTCATTCTCCATTAATTATTGTTCAACATTAGTTCCATAATATGTGCAGAAAGCCTGAGGATATACATGTGGATTTTGTCATGGAAGCTGCGTCTGATGATTACTAATTTGCATTGAAGAAACAAATTAAAGAGGACCTGTGACCTCTCCTGACGTCATCTCTCTTAGTAAATCCTTGTGTCCCCTGTGAAATAACAATCCTGGAGCCTCTTCTCTTATATCTCTGTGTTGTGCTGTTCCTCTGTTATTCCTCCTAGAAATTCATTATCAATCTGTCATCTGGGTGTGACCAATTGGGGTCGTGTCTGACATGGTCCAATCAGAGCTGACAGTGTGTGCAGGGACACACCCCTCTGGAATGGTAACACCCATCTGACAGATTCAGTCATACATTTCTAGGAGGAATAACAGAGGAACAGCTCAACACAGAGATACAAGAGAAGAGGCTCCAGGATTGTGATTTCACAGGGAACACAAGGATTTAATACAACAGAAGATGTCACATCTCCCCTTTAAATGACCTAGCACTTATTTTTTTATATTGTAAGATTATCTCTATTAAATGGGGTGTATTAGTGCCCATAACTGTGGAGAAATCCGAGGGTATCACCTCAGTTGCTGCAGAGAATCCCTAAAGATGAAGTGAGCATTAAATTATCGGTAGAGGGCAGCATTATACTTTGTCTACACATAACTTGCACTTTGTCATGATGAAGTTGTGGTTTTGGATAGAATAGACACAAACTCTACATCCTCTAATTACATGTCTGTGGTTAATGCATGTACATTCTCCAGAAGAGGCAAAAAAATATATATATATATACATTGCGACATATCCAGTCTTGGGAATTTGTTCTAAGCAAATTTCCATATGGAAATAAAACTAGGCTAATGTTCATAAAAATAGAACTGTGATTTCGGCCAAATGTCTGTGCACAGCAGCTGTGGAGCCATATTCATTGTAGCAGGTTAATGAAGGGGTATAGCTATAGGGGGTATAAGTAGCAGTCACACCCAGTCCCTGGGACTAACAACATATAATATATATAATTAAGATATATATATATATATATATATATATATATATATATATATATTATATCATAGTTGCCAACTTTCGAAAATAAAAAAGCAGGAGAATTTAGTGGGGGGGCGCGCTCGGCGCCGTGGAAAAATTTTTGCATGGCACCCCCATCTTGTTGGTTCCCCCCCCCCCTTCAAAAACCCCACACCACTCCATAATGCAAAACGGCTTTGGAAGAAACCCAGGAAATGCCCTTATAGCCAGGTAGTCCCCCCCATAACCCAAGTAGTGCCCCTACGGGGGTAATCCCCCCTTGTACCCAAGTAGATGCCCCCTTGTAGCCAGTAGAGCCAAATTTGTAGCCAGGTAGATGCCCCTTTGTTAGCCAGGGGGTGCCCCCTTTGTTAGCCAGGTAGGTGCCCCCTTGTTCCAGGTGGGGCCCCCAGTGTCAGCCAGGTCGGGGCCCCCATTGTCAGCCAGGTATGCCCCTTTGTTTGCGGTAGGCCCTCTTTTCCCAGGTGTGCCCCCATTGTTTGCCAGGTAATGTCCCCCTGTTGCCGGGTAGTCCCCCCCTCTGTTGCCAGGTTTGCCCCCTCTTTGCCAGGGTGCCCCCTCTGTTAGCCAGGTAGTCCCCCCTCTTTTTGCCAGTAGTGCCCCTCTTTTCCAGGTAGTGTCCCCTCTTTTGCCAGGTAGTTCCCCTCTGTTCCCAGGTATGCCCCCTCTGTTCCAGGATGCCCCCTTGTTAGCCAGGTGGGCCCCCCTCTGTTCCAGGAGTCCCCCTCTGTTCCCAGGTAGATGTCCCCCCTGTTGCCGGGGGTAGGCCCTCTCTTTCCCCGGGTGGGATGTCCCCCTGTTGCCAGGTAGATTCCCCTCGTTGCCGGTAGATGCCCCCTCTTTTGCCGGTAGTGCCCCCTCTGTACCCCGGTGGGCCCCCCCATTGTTAGCCAGGTAGTGCCCCCTTTGTTAGCCAGGTATCCCCCCCATTGGCCAGGAGTCCCCCTCTGTTCCCAGGAGTGCCCCCTCTGTTCCCCAGGTAGTTGCCCTCTCGTTACCAGGTGACCCCCCCTAAAGCTAATAAAAATTAATTTAATAAATCCACTTACCTTCCAGGCTCCTGCAGCGTGGCCGCTCCCGACCGACTTTTTCAGCGGCGCAGGGGGAAGTGAGAGCAGCCCGCGTCACTCCCCTGCAGCCGCGCGTCACCCCCCGCAGCCGCCCCGTCACCCCCCCTGAGCCCCGCTCCTTCCCCCTGCGCCGGGGTTGCCCCCGTTGTACCGAAAACCCCCCGGCGCCGGACATACAGGGGAGGAGGGAGGAGGAGCGATCCCTCCTGCCTCCCCCCGCACGTGAGACCGCGGCGGGTGAGGGGGGCCATTTTCGGCCGCTTCACCCGCCTTACTCCCCCCCCCCCCCGGGAAGAGAAAAAACCCGCACAAGCGCTATTTTGCCCCGCGAATTTAAAGGGAAACCCCCGGGCCGCCTGAGGGGGCGGGAGGAAAGCAACTCCCGGGAGGGGGGGGGGGCCCCAAATAGGGACCCCCCCCAAAAACGGGAGAGTTGGGCCCATGTATGAATAATATTTATTTTATTTAAAAAAACACAAAGACACTGTTAAGATTTTGCTTGGGGCTCAGGAGCGCCCTTTTATGGTGGTCACAACAAGGCCAAAACGGGAAATAATTTTGGGTGCACTGGATTTTGGTAATTTTTTGTTCTTTAAAAATGATTTTTTATGAAATTTAAAGGATTTTTCCCTAAAAAGACAAAGCTTTCAACTGTAAAAAAATCGGAAAATTAAAGAGTGTCACAAAAAATGAGCATTGTTTTAATCCCGTTTTTATATTCAAGCTTTTTTTTCTTAATATTTAAAAAAATTATTTTTTTTTAAAATTTTTTATATACTTTAATATTTTGGTAATTTTGGGGTTGGGTTAAAATTGTTTTTTAAATAGTGGGTTTTTTTTTATTTTGAATTTGGGGTTGTTTACGGGCTTCCACTAGGTGCGTAGAACCCAGGTCTGTGCTATAGAAACCAGTGCGAGAGTATCAGAAAGGATAAAAAGGGTCTGTGCTATGTGACCTGGGAGTTTATCAGCCCATACAAGAGGAGATTCAGGAAAAGGTTGGGACACTGTTAATAGACAAATTTTTGCAAAGTGATTTTTGAAATATCTTTAACATAAAAAACAATCCCTTTAAGTAGACAACCCCCTTTTAAATCCTTTCAGTTTTCACTTTGGGGCCCTAGGGCCATGTTTGCACTGCTTTAACAGCAGTCGAGAATGCTTTACAGTTTTCATGCACAAAGAGGGAATTTAAAACTGACTCATCCCATTCACTTCTATAGGAGAGTTTTCTTTTGTTTTCCCTGTCAATCACTGCAGGGAGGTGAAGGTGAACTATGATATCTCCTCTTGTGATGGTGGATTTTTGTTAACAAACCCCCCCAAACCGGTTCCCTTTCAGTTTGCCCCTCTTTGTGCTGAAATAGCAGGCAACTGAAATCTTTCTTACAGAAAGGAAATGCAACATTAGCCTATGGCCAAAGTGAAAAATGCAGGGTTAAGAATTATTAAAAATATTTAAAGTGGTAGAAAAATTAAGGAACAATAGACCAAAATTTTTAGAAAACGCGAACATAAAAAGTGAGTTAAAAAATAACATTTTTTGATGCACACCCTTGAAACTTTTTTTTCCCAATACATTAAATTTTTGGATATTGCCCCGGCGGAGAAGAAGGGTTTTTTTTTGCCTAATACTACAAGGTTTCCGGTTTACCTTTCATATCTCCCTTCCGATTAAACAAGGCAGGGATGTATCCCATGGTTGGGCGGAGCAGGTCTTTGGTAGTCTCCACTGCACAGATAAACAAAAGTATTTTTGTTGGGTTTTAGGATTTCCTAAACCGGGGAAATTACGATCGTTTTCAGGCAGCCCCTAGACTTTAATAAAAAAAATGATCTAGTCCCAGGTCCCTTTTTTTTCTGTTCGTTTTCTTTGGGATTATACAACAACCAGGGCTTCGATTTTATCATCTTCCCATACAAGCAATGCAGGCTATGGGGAAAAAAAACAGAACCGACCCGGGTTTTTTTCCATACATGGGCAAAACGTGGTCGTGCATCGGAAAAAAAAAACCATGACTTTTTGCCGGTTTTTTTTTCTGATGCTGGGGGGGATTTCCCTTTAAGCTTTGTATAAGGGTTTACTGTAGATTAAATCCCCCAGTCACTACGTAAGGCCGTGTTCCACGCTTTTTCCCGACGGATTTTTGCCCGTATTGAGCGCCAAAATCCGCCGGAAAAGGGGCGGACGGGGCGGGGCCGGAAAACGCGGCGGGGGCGCCGCTCCGGCCCCAAAGACAATGGGATTTTTTTACGGCCGCCAGCCGTAAATAAGTCATGTCACTTCTCCCCCCGGCGGATTTTGCCGAGCGGGGAGGGGGACGGGTTCCACTGTTCTCTAGAGACGTGGATTACCGTAATGAAGGGACGGATTGGGCCCGTTTTGAGCGGGAAATCCGGCGGGAATACGGGGCCAATCCTCGGAAATAAAACCGGGGGAACGGGGCCTAAAAGGAATAGCTAGTCTTTCTCTCTAACAAGATAAGATTACCATTGGTAAGCACTTGTATTCACTCTTTGAAGCTCTGCAGCTTTTGTTTAGTACAGATATAGGGCGGCATGGGGGAACGGGACTGAACAGGTACTTTGGGGCTTTTCAGCCCAAAATAGCACAGCCCGTTGCACATTTTAAAAGCCCCTATCCCTTATCAGGTCATTACATAGCACCCGTGGCACTTTAAGCGCCCGTTTTCGGGGGGTGTGGGGAGGCGCGGCACACTAGAACCATATGAAGCAAGGTTATAGTTCATGAGCAATTCCAGGCCTTACTGCGGAACAGGTAAGCCTTTCAAAGTGGGTTTTCCTACCAGAAATGTCTTACTGGGGCTAGAAAGGGCCCGATTTTTTGACCCACTGTCGAGCAGGGAATAACAGGGGGCATTTTAAAAACAAACATTTAAATGAAATTTAATCGTCGCCCAAAATTTTTGCATTATGTCTTGTTTTTCTCAGCTATTATGTAGTTAAAAAGCTAATCACTGCTATGAACCCCCCATACCTGACCAGCATGCGAGTCTGAAGCGCCCGGACGTGAAACATCATGGTGAGACAACCCCTTTAAAGGAGATTTGCCATCACATAAAAATCCACTCACTGCAAGCCGGCCTTAGAGAACAGAGGTGTCTGCGCATGCACAGTTCTCCCCCTTTTTTTGCTAGAGATTCCAAAAAAAAGCCGAGCCACCGCTTTCTGTATGCAGAACTCCCATAGACCTGAACAGGGAGAAATGCGCAATGTGGTGCTCGAGAAGCTGCAAATTAACCACTTCCTCATCAGGGAAATTGTTTTTGGAGTATTTTGAGAAAATGGTAAAAATAAAAAAAAAAATCTCTTTTTCAGGTTTTTTTTCCCATGGCAAAAAATACATCATAAATTGTGTTTTCCTTTCAAAACGTTGTTTCATATAATGTATATATATAGGCCAAGTGAGTAGAAGAATTTCCCTACAACGGATTTCTGTGCCTTGTGTAAATGAGAATACTTCTTAGCAATTTCTCTACAGACCCTGAGCAAGTAGGGGATGCTGGGAGATGTACTCGCTGAAGCCTGCAGAATTGTGACTAGATGGAGCAGAGTCTTTATCTCTAACATGATCAGCTTGTTTACAGAGGAGCAATTGTTTTCACTCTTTGGAGCTCTTTAGCTTTGTTTACTACTAAAATAAATTTTAGATTCACTGTAAAAGGAAAAGTGGAAAAAACGACTGTATTCGAATACTGCTATGAACCACCCACAGCCTGAACAGGAAGCCGGAGTCTGAAGTTGCCTGTGGCTCTGTGAAATTGCATGGTGAGACAACCCCTTTAAGTATGAGATAGGTAGATCTCCCACATAGCCCTGAACCACATTAACAGATGCTTAGGACCTGATCAGTATGTAAACTGGATAATCGTCTAAAAAAAAGTGATATCCTCTGTAAAAGGCATAGGTCCAGGGCTCATGTAGGAAAAGTCAGTGTGAGGGGGGTTTAGAGACTGCTAGGCACCAGTGGCAATTGCCAGTAGGAACAATGACAGTCTGTGTGTTGTATTCCATAAGGTGGTTTCTGATCATAGATGAAGACTTTGAACTGTTGACTATGGGCCTGGTGTGGGCTTGAGCATGCACTAGTTGAACTCTCAATCTTAGGGGATGAAACAACCCTCTTTTCTGATCCAGATATAGGCCACCCACGACTTATACCGTTCCAACTTACATCTGTCCCCTAGTTACAAACGGAGACTTATGGGGCGTGCTGGCACTTGTAGTTCCATGTTCCACAGCAGATAGCGGCTGTGGAACGACAAGTTCCAGCAAGCCACTTCAGCACATGAGGTGAAATCTTTTTAACAGGGGCACAGACAGCAAAACAAATGTAAAAACCCTTCCCTGCACTATCCAAAGCTAAAAAAAACCAACATTTTATGCTGGAGTTACACCAAAAAAATGTACCTGTTCTGACTTGTGTACAAATTCATCTTAAAGGGGTTTTGCCACCATGTAATTTTGACGTGGGAACCTCCAAAATAGGTATTGAATCACTTTTCTAAATATATGTGATTACAAAAAGTGAAGACTCTGAGAGCTACAGCATTGCTCAATCCCCCTTAGTTTCCTGAAAGCTTCCACTAGACACGACCAGAGGGACCAGAGTAGCTGACAGGCCGCGCTTGCGTGAAACACTTCTTATCTGATGACAGGGAAAATGAATGAGCTTTTAAGGGACAGGGAAGAAAGTGCAGTGTATGAGGCTGTGTATTGCTGTATTGAGAATCCACTGTTGTAATGTTATTTAAGTTAAGTTTTGAGACGCTCCCTTATTCATAACTCTCTGCTCACCCCTTCCCTCTCTCCCCTGCAGCCTTCATGACTCAGCATGATTTGTTTATATTCTACTCTGTGCTGATAAGAGGTAAGTAACTCACCTCCTGGCAAAACCCCTTTAAGAACAAACCTACTGTTCCTATCCTGTCCATAGCCCGGGGACTGTCTGTATTCTGTAGGTGTCAGATGTATATTATTTTGTGTGGCAATGGCTGGGATTGGAGATAACATTTGACCACTATGATCCTAGGATCACTGGTGACTACATCATTTAAGATGTTAAAGGAGTGTTCCCACCATGCAATAACACTAATCCTAAGATCGCACATCTGTGGTCTTAGACTATGTTCACACGGCTTAAAATCAGACGTATTTCGCCCCATATTTTGCGCCCTACTGCACAAATTATGGGGCGAGATACGTCCAAGTCATTATGGTAATCCACAGTTCTCATAGAGAACTATGGATTATGTCTCCTCTCCCCGCTCGGACAATACGGCGAGAGGGGAGAGAAGGGACATGTCAAGTATTCACGGTGTATACGCGCCGAGAATAATACATGTCTATGGGGCTGCCAGGCCCCCCCCCCCTGCCCGCCCCTGTACACACGGCGTAATTGCAGGGCAAAATACGTCCCACAATTACTGCCGTGTGAACATAGCCTTAATGTGAACTCATTGTTGCCCAATAAGAAGCCTCTTCCCTCAGTTTGAAGGGGTGTTCCCACCAATGACTTTGATGGCATATTGATAGGATAAGGCTTCAAGGTCTGATAGGTGCGGGACTCACCTCTGGGACCTTTACCTATCTCAGGAATGGGTCCCCGAAGTATCAGCTCAGAATGGAGAGCTTGATGCACCTGTGCATGACTCTTCATTCTGTTCTATGTTTGTTAGTTCTGAGTACTGTCGAACACACTGCTCACCTGTACTGAGAACTCCCATAGAACAGAACGGAGATTCGTGTGAGAGTCGACACTTTCAGGGGCCTGTTCCCAGACTTGAGACCCACACCTATCAGGCTTTGAAGCCATATCCTATAAATATCCCATTAAAGTCTATGGTAGGAACACCTCTTTAAACTGAGGGAGGAGGCTCTTGGGTACCAATGGAGGCCACCATGAAGGCAACAGATGTACAACCTTAGTATTGCTGTTACTGCAAAAATTAAACCCCAAAATTTCTGCTTTTCCTCATCCATATTACCCTATATATAACATTAAATGGTCCCACTTAGAAGCAAAACTTGTTCCATCAAGAAAAACAAGGCATTGTCAAAAAAAATCAAAAAATGCAAAAGTCGCCACAAAAACGGACTATGGCACCAAGGGGTTAAATGCAATTGCAATTAAAAGTCTAAAACCAGTTCCGATGCTGCAATCTGAAGGGGAAAACCCTGGGACAAACCCTAAATCTGGGGGGGGTTCTTGATTTATTGCAGTAATCATCAGAAGGGGAAAGATGCGTTATCTAGGGGCAACCCGTGTAAATTGTGGAAATGGATAAGTGCAAACCCCGTCCCAAATCCACACCACCCCACTTTTTGCCCTACGGAATAATTTACAGCTTCTTCTCATGGCACAGTAGGACTGGAATGGCACGTACATGGAATATCTGAGACAACTCGACAGAAGAAAAGATTAACAGGGAGTAGATAGGGCTGCGCAGCATTTATTGTATTTAAAAATCAGGGGAAACAAAATGGGCAGAGGTTGTACTGTTTTTCCCCTAGGGGGATAAAATTTTTTTGTCACCGTAACTGGTGGGGGTTTTAGGCCCACCAGTGGAGTTAAATTTTTGAGGTCCCCCTTTTAGTTGTTCTTGATCCACCGGGAAATTCATTTTTGGGGACCCCCAAGAGTTTTAAATTTTTTGGGGCCTCATGTAGTAAATTTTTTGGGCCCCTGTTGGGGTTTATTCATGGGTCCACCCCTGAAGTTGATTTTGAGGCCCACATGGAGTTATTCTTGAGGGCCACCTTGGAGTTATTCTTGGGGCCCCCCCATGGTTTTAATTTTTTGGGCCCAAGAAATTTTTTTAAGGTGCCCCTGTTGGGTTGATTTATGGGGTCCAAGTGAAAGTTTTATTCTTGAGGCCCCCACCGGGTTTTGGGTTTATTCTGGGGCCCAAACCTAAAGCTTTCTGAACATGGCTCTTAAACTTTCCTTTTTTGCTTTTGCCTCTTTTCTCTTGTTTTTTTTCTGCCCTCCCAAGGATGTATAAGCATTAAAAGAAAATTCCCCCTCCCCGCCAGGGGGCCCATCGGAGGTTTCCATTGTTCCCCTGTTTACACTTTACGTTCATTTGGCCCACAAGGCTTTAGGGGGAGGGTCAAATCAAGGCCCGCGAGCTGGATGTGGGCCACCCCCCCCGTCGCTATACCCGGACGGAAGGGTTTTGACACAGTGAGAGGAAAGACCGGGCCGCACACAGAAAGGGCCAGTCTTTAATTTCCCCTGGAGGAGCAACCGCACTTGGCAAAGGGAGCTGCAGCACTGGGGAACAACCACCACTTGGATTCAAGATCTGACGCCCACCCCACCCACTCGTTTAGAAACCACAACCCGACCAGACAAACCCCCCGACTCTCCTCCCCAACGCCCTTTAAGGGCAACCAAATATTTATGTGGCTCCTTTAAAAATGATTTGACACCCTTTTGGTGGGACATATGCAGAAAATAAATCCCCCCCCCTTTGGAACTTCTGCCCAAGTTAAAAAAAAAAAAAAAAAAGAAGCAAAAAACATATAAAGTGTGGGTTGTTTTTCCAATGGGGATGGCTGTACAGGAAAACTGTACAGTAAAACTGCTTCAAATTTAGTCTTCAACTCAGTCTGTTCAAGAAAAATGCCCTTGGGTATCAAGGTTTGCTTGGTACCAACGTGCTCATTCGAACTTGTTGGCATTGCAATCCCGGGAGGAGTGACCCATCTACTGGAAGGAGAGACAAGCCCCTTGTTTTCAAACTGTAAGAGACAGAAACAGCTCAAGTCTACGAAAGCTTGTGATGAGAAAACCCCTTTAAGGGGTTGAAGACCTTTAACATTCTGCTCAGCAGTAACGCGCTCAGGTACCTTCTTAGGTGTTAGTCCTCTGGTTTAGCAGGTGGTGGAATTGCATCTTCAAGCACCGCTCCACGTAATATAATTTACATCAATATATTTTGTAATAATTATATAATAAATTAAAAGCACCTTACTGCACACAATGCCTTATAAAACGTGGGCTGTTTGGGGTCTTGAATGAATTAATTCAATTAACATTATTCCTTATAGAAAAAATACATGTGGTGTTCAACCAGCCTGCTGGAACCAATGTATGACAATTCTCAATGTTTCACTGTATACATGAACACCTTACATACCTACCATGAGCTTGTATATGAGGTAGTCTGAACACGTCCCTCGTTGCTGTCATAGGTGATTTGTCAGAGTTGCAGAAAGGGATGATTGTTGACTTTCGGTCCAAAGGTGAGAGATGATTGTCGGCTACGAAGGTGTGCAAGGGCGGAGGACACGCTATAGGGGAACAGCTGACCGCCAAAATGAACCATATCTGTAATAATAATAATAATATTGTGACTTGACTATCTGTTTATCTATCTCATATCTATCTATCTATTATCTATCTCATATCTATCTATCTCATATCTATCTATCTATCTATCTATCTATCTATCTATCTCTCTGTCTGTCTATCTATCTATCTCATATCTATCTCATATCTATCTCATATCTATCTATCTATCTCATATCTATCTATCTATCTATCTATCTATCTATCTATCTATCTATCTCATATCTATCTATCTATATCGGCTCAGACTGCAGATTATGGAAGCATATTGATGACTAATCCAGTGGCCATGGTGGCGTTATTGGTCACAATAAAGAAAACTGACATAATATGGTACCATTTTTCCCCCAAAATAAGACACCCCCTGAAATAAGACATAGTGCATTTTTTTTATGCAATTCAGAGTTTGGCTGCTTATGCTGATGTTTGTGATGAAATCACTACAGTATATTAATACATGTTGATGTTTTGTTCAACAATAAATGTGAATTATTGTTCATAGAAAAAAAAAAAAACATCCCCTAAAAATAAGTGTTAGCTCATCTTTAGGAGCAAAAATTAATATAAGACACCGTCTTATTTTCGGGGAAACAGGGTATCACTACTACATTTATTGGACACTGAACCAAGCAGGGGACTCTCCGTTATGTCATGTATATATCCAAATAAGACATTTGGACAGGGGTTGTCCAAGGCCCCATTCTCAGCATGTTTTGTATCCATTTTA
>JAODAL010079301.1:0-12620 GCA_025379985.1 Phyllomedusa bahiana | reverse complement strand
AAATGAATTTGGAAAAATTTTCCCTGTGTGGAAAAAAGTAGGTGATTGGTTGTAAAATTTTCCTGAGATAAGTTTGGCCAAACCGGTTCTACCCATATCCAAGGTGCAACACTAGATGAGATTAAGGAACTAAAATGTCTGGCTTAATTTGATACATTAGATGCCTGGAAAGTAATTTGAGGACTTAGCCAAACTCCCCCAAAAAAGGGGGTATATCTTCCAACTTTATCATAATTTTCTCTAGGATCCATGCAAATTCAAAACAGAAATCCACAAATAGATCCGAATACCTGCTTCGTATTTCCATGGGTTTTAGAGTAAAATAATGAAACCTGAACATTTTACTTTTAAATGCAGGATATGTTTTCTTTTTTAAATATGTGAAAAGATTCTTACAGTAGGAACCCTTACAAAAATTAAGCAATTTAGACTGCAGAGTCATTTAAATTATATGAATTCTGCTGGACCATGACAATACAGTGCACCATGTGTACAACATGTAGGAAAGGGAGCGAAACAGAGGGAGTAGGTTATGAAAAGGTTCAGCGTTCCAATTCTAGACCAAGGAATAAAACTTGACTTTTATTAAAGACGCACAAAACCATATTACATATTCCACATTCACAGCGTCCACACTGACAAGTTTCAGACAAAATTCTTATTCTTAACAATGAAAAGTCCAAAACGTGTCAAAGTGGATGCTGTAGATGTGGACTATGTATTACACACGTATCTGTATTTATGGCACCCTTCTGTATCGCCTTATTTATATGTAATTGTAGTACCAGCAACCACCCCCCTCATGCACTGAGGATATGTGAGTGGTTGTTCTACTGGTATTTTTGCATTTGTGCAATCTCTCCATGCATTACACTGTGGCTTTTCTGCATGCTGGTGTGAACAGATATTAAATTAATGTGCAGTTTTTATCATCTAATTGTTCCCCTAGCAGTGGGGTGTGTGAGCTGCTAGGGGAACAACCTTTTCCTTTTTTCGGAACAAGATTGTATGCTGGATCTACAACTACTCCAGGCGTTAACCACTTCAAGATCATTATGTCTATGTGGATGAACAGTAAGTGGGGGTGATTTTGACTCTCAGGTATTCAATAAATTGCTAGAAATTGAGACTGTAAGGGCGACATGTATGTACGGGGCTGCGCCAGAAGTCTGGCGTCTTTTCAGCCCGAGAACTAGTGCAGCCTTGTTCGCTATATTGTTAAAACGGCCGCACGCCCCTCTCAGGTGCATTACAGAGCGCCGGCAGCACATTGTAATGTGCCTGATATCGGGGGCGTGTGGGAGGTGGGGCAATTTACAACCGTATGATTTGACACATTTATGAACAGAAGAACGGCAAAAATAGACGCATTTCTTCTGGAACGGGTATACCACTTTAAAAGTGGTTTACCTGAGCCAGAATTGTTGTCTTTGCGCTTCAATGTGCCTGATTTATGACCTGCAGTAGAACAGGTTCATAGATTCAGGCGCATTCTACACTATTATAATGCTCATAAAAAGTGTTGTCTAAACGCCAAAAATCATGCATGTCATCCTAAGAGGATACCAATTTCAGGAGGGTAAAAATAGGTTGAGGGTAATGGTTCTGTTGTTCCTAATGGTTAATCTAGAGATATACTAGTTAGTGAAGTTGCAGTTTCAGATGATATTTTTAAAGTTGGTTTCCCTTCCACCCTTGTTTGTCTATGGAAAGGGAAGAGTCATCAGGATGAGATTTTAAAATAGGCAACCAATGGCTAGCAACAACTAAGGGAAACAAATTTCCGAAAATATGTTGATGTCTCATAGCGATAATGATGTCACTCACATTTGGATCTTGCCTACTAGTAGGTAACACATGCATGGTACCATCCAGGGTGTGAGACTTTACTATGGTCCTTCATATACTTTATTTGTATACTACTTTTATGTTTTCATCAGCAGCCCAACATCTCCAGTTATAACCAGTAGAACATGAGGACAACATGGCAGAGAAGTCATCAAGGTCATACCGTTGGATGGAAACTACAAAGCTGTAACTACGCTGAAGCCGGGTCAAAACCAGGCCACACTGGTCAAAGGTCACAAAGTAATGCACAAGGATAAAAGGAAGGATGTATATAAAGGATGTATATAACTCTATGTTATCTCAAGCAACCTAAATTACGAAAATATATTCTTTAATTACTCAGGCTGTCTTCCACACTTTGAAGATTTAGCAGTGGCAAATTACTCTTTATGACAGTAGGCAAGGTCCATTTTTTCTGTAAGTCTTGAATCCTTGGATGTCCTTTTAGTTTGAGAAACTGTGCAGAGATTCTTCAAAGGAATAACATTACCAGGGGAGCTCTGAGGCCTATTTTCTACAACTAATAAAGTTAGTGCATAACATAAATGATGTGACTCAGGGGTGCACTAAGAGCTATATCAAAGGGGTTTCATAACCATTGATAGACAAGTGCAAGCATACACAGCTACACATGAACATTCAAACAGGCTTTCAGGATTATGTTGTTAACCACAATTGGCTGTTGTTTCTTTGTGTTGTGCTGTACTTCTACTATTGACCACTGGGGCTGCTATTTTGCTGTTATAGCTTGCCCTTAATCAAGTTATCCAAACATCTCGCTTCCTCTGTGGGCATATTTAGAGGGGTATTGCAGTTTTTTTTTTAATTAGCATTAATTAGGGTGGAGAACAATAGAAAAAAGGTAAACTTATCTCCTAGTACCACAACACTGCCATTCTGTAGCTCCTGGGATCCACTCCTTTTCACTTGCTGTGCCATATGCCGTCCATCAACAGAGGTATGTGCTCCATCAGAGGCATAACTTAAAGTTTCTGGGCCCAGATGCAAATCTACAAAAGTTCCCTCACCTACTATGTGCTGTTTATAATACTCTGCAATCCCTATAGCTATGCTCATGTTACCCATAGTATGTGAACAGAGCCTCTGCTATTAATTGAAATAAAAACTGGAACACCCCTTTAAAGCCATACTAAAATTCACACTGTTCCAGCCTCATGACACGTTAGAACTTCTCCAGAAAAGGGAGGGGGTTCTTACTGTAAAAACCTCAAACTGTGGTTTGGCTGCCTGAGGAGCGGTCACAGCGGAACCGTAAGAGTTTTAAGAAAAGGGTTAATAACTACCTGAAACTAAAGAATATTAATGCATATGTAGCTATATAATATTCTGGATCCTGCCTGGTGACAGTTCTGTGGTCAGAGCTGGGGTGTCCCCTGGAGCAGATTGGTTCTTGCCTTGTGGGTTTCAGGGCATTAACCAGTGGGGAGGCTGGGCTTAAAATCTTTGTCTCCCTCCCTTCAACACATTTTACCCACCCATGGTTGAACTTGATGGACACATGTCTTTTTTTCAACCGTACTAACTATGTACCTATGTAACTTTGCCACACAGTTCTTGCTAATCTGTTGGAGTGGCTTCTACCTGAATCCACCCTTATTGCTGTTCTTCTTCAGACATTTCACTAGTTTATTAGCGTCCTGTGTTCACTTCTTGGCTTTTAGTAGTATTTGACTGATATAATATAGATACTTGCTAGCCACAGTAAGTGACCTTATATTAAAGCAAATATATACAAAAAACCCATGCACCTATACAATGCTAACATATCATAAACCTAAATAATGCAGCCACAAAGTCGACATAAATAATGCCATCTTACTTCATAGCTAAACTATGACACCCTGCTGTATAGGTAAATGTGGGCACCTCACAGTACATATCAAAAATGTTGCCGTGCTGTTCAATGGAAAATCCCATCACATGGTATATCAAAATGCACCAATATTATACGTAAATAGCACAAGATACATAGATAATACAGACATACAATTCTTAGGGATGCTAAGATGTGCTGATATAAGAATAACTCCAGATATTGGTATCTTGCAGTATCCAAACATAATTGTCATTATAGTACATACATAACACTTCTATGTAAGAGTTGCGATGAGCGGCTGTTCTGATGTTGTGTACGGCTAGGTTCACATCTGCAGCAGAGGTTCCCTTAGAAGCCTTAGGGCGTGTCCCCATGGCACGGGACAAATACCGGTTGGTTTATCCGACTGGTATTTGTCCAGTTTTTGTGCTGTGCACACGGCCAGGGGCGTAGCTACAGGAGGTGCAGAGATAGCAGTCGCTACTGGGCCCTGCAGCCTGAGGGGTCCCAAAAGTCCTTCTGCCACAGTAAAAGACACCAGCATTGTAAGTGGCACATGGTAGCTGGTGGGCCCCATTTCACTTCTTGCACTAGGGCCCAGGAGCTTCCAGTTACACCTCTGGGGATGGTTTTTCTCCGCGATGTTCCATTGACATGTTCGTATCCCGTCTAAAAACTGGATGGAAGAATGAACATGTACATGGGGACCGCTGCACGGTTTTTCCATAGCGGCCCGTGTAAAAGTTTGCGGCCGGTTTTTCAGATGGTTTGCAAAACCGCATACCGTCTGAAAAACCGTCCGCAAACCAGTGCCGTGGGGACAAGGCCTTAGTTGCTGAGGTTGAGCCACATCCATTTCATGACAGACCCCAACCGCACCTAACAGACCCCAATGACCACAGTAGGGTCCATTGGCTTTGCAATATGTTGTCTGCCTTTTTAATAGAAAAATAGAACCAAATCTCTAAAAGTAGCAGTCCCTTTGATGCAGATGTGAAATAGAAAAGACAAACACACGTACCAGCTCACCGGGATTGAGGCTGCACGGACTTGTGAGGCAACAATATATACAGAGAGAAGGAAGGTTGTCCAGCGTCCTCCAAAAATAAGTCTTTATTCCATGTTCAAAGTAGATTACACAGACCACCAAACAGACGCTTACGTGTTTCAGGCCACACGGGCCCTTGATCATAGCACTGATACAGATGTGAACTAGGCCTAATCCTGCTGGCCACACAGTTTCAGTTGATGACTGCCTGTACTCACTTTTTTTTTATTTTTGTATCTATTCTTAGATGGCTGGAAAACCTTTTTAATGTGGAGGAACCATGCATGTGTAATGACTTTTCTACCAAGAGTAGAAGGCCAGATACTGTGCTTCTTCGTAGGATCAATAGTGGTCCCTACCGACATAAGCTAATCTATCAGACATATTTTGTTCAATAATAATGAGGACAATTGACTGCACGAATTGTTTGAAGAACCTCTTACATTTCAAATTTAATAGTCTGTACAATGAAGAGGCTGTGAGGATGATGTTGGCTCTGAGTGTTCTCAGCTTAGAGGATACTGTCACAACTATAACAGGGTAATGATAAATGATTATGTGTGAAATTAATTTAGGGCTCATTACATAACCTTCCATTGTGTCTAAGACCTCTCCTGAGGGCAGGTATTCTGCTGCCTTGGTGACCAGTCTCAACAGTATCCACACAAATGGTATTTGTGAAAGTATGAGCAAGGAGACAGAATATATGAATTGACTCCAAGCCAATAAATTATTTCTGTGACCTAAGCTGTGTTGTGAAAGTAGCCAGAGTAATAACAGACCATAATAAATACTCGCCGCCCTTCAATGAATACACAGTAGACCTCTGTTCACATCCACATGGAAGGCTCTTTTGGGAGCCTCTGTCACAGCTCTAATTTTTTTAAGCACAAAGACAGATAAATCTTCTAAATATGATGGAGCCCATTATAAACTATTGGGATCTGTCAGGAGGCATTGTTGTCTGTTCTATGATGGATCTGCGTTGGGGAGTCTAGACCACATTCACATCTGCATGGAAATCAGAGATTCCATCTACTTTTTATGTCGGAACTCAAGGGACCTAATTATAGTCAATGGGGTCCATAAGGCACCAGTAGTATCTATGCAGATGGGATCATAGCCTAAAATTACTGGTTTGAAAGGTCCATTCTCTGAGCAAATATGTGCAAGACAATATGTGGCTTCCAATAATAATAATAAATACATTTGTGTTATGTCTTATAGAAGCTATGCCTTTATTCCTCATTAGTCACTCGGCAGAAGCCAACAGTACTTGACGGAACCTTCCCTCCTCCTCTTTGATTTAATATGGCGTCTTTCAGAGTTCCCCCGTGGTGTCCGCTGTTTTGGTGGAAACAGACCTGCATGTTATGCTATTCCTCCCATTAAATAAGAGGGAATTTGTGATGATTGCAACCAAACATTAACAAAGTCTAACAGAAATACAAATTTTTAATTACAGGCAGTACCTGGGTTACGAACAGGACAGGGACTGTAGGTTTGTTCTTGAATCTGTATGTAAGACGTAACAGGTATATTTATTAGATGTAACTCCAGAACAAAAGGGGGTTTTTTTTAGTTTTAGTTAGCGCAGGGAAGAGTTTTTACACTTATTTTGCTGTCTGTGCCCTTGTTAAGAAGATTTCAACTCATTCTTACCTCATCATGTCCTATTGTGGCATGCTGGAACTTGTCGTTCCACAGCTACTACCTGCTGTGGAATATGGCATTACAAGTGCCAGCATGCCCCATAAATCTCTGTTTGTAATTAGGGGACAGATGTAAATCGGAACATTGTAAGTCAGGGACTGCCTGTATTTTTTTTAATGGAAATCTCTAAATATATTAGGTCTTGCAAGATTACAATAATTCTTGTCAACGGAAATCCCTAAACTCTGTACCGTGCTCACTTCCACTGAGAAATTCAAGAATCCACATAGAGTTTTTGAATTGCCCATGTCATATGAGAACTAGTTTAACTATGTGTGGTCAACTCTCTGTTAATGGCACGCTGCTGCACATATGACAATGGGGGTAAAAGGTAACCCCCATTCTCAAAATAGGTGTATTTCCTACAGGAAGGAGCTGCAGCTATTAGACGGTTATGACACATCTTGAAGATCTGCCTTGAATTTCTAAGATGGGAATACCTCTATTAGATCATAAACAACTTATAATGAACTTGATAAGTAGAGTCTAGAGCAACAGTCTGGGTCTGCAAGCTCATGAGATGTAATAGTAGTCATGTAAAAATAAATTCTAGGTTCGTTTTATGAGAATAAGCTGAACCTATACTATTCCCTATATAATACAAGATCTTGGGCAAAATATAATAAATTTGCAACAGAAAGTTCTATACTATAGATACTATGGGCGACATCTATGAATTTGCATGTGGCACCTTTTTAGTGTGTATGGCGCCAAAAAACTGCTACCACACTGTTTTATAGAAGGCACAACACATTTTAATGCGCCTAGAATGTGCCAAAGTTTGATGCGAAACTGCCATACAAAGTTTGCCACAAAATGTTTGGTGCATAACACTTTCATTCATACTGTGGTATTATACCCTCCTCTATATCTATTTAGAACTGGTGTTTCGCGACAAGTAAAAGAAAATGTCATGCGCAAATTCATAGATGTTGCCCTATATATTTACAAAGCCACCAAGAAGTTATCAAATTTTGAATTGCCCATGTCAACTGCCCATATGATAATTTCCCTATGATAATGATGATTATCCATTCTTCTCCTCTCAGTGCTTGCTATGCCAGGTTTTCTATAAACCAATCCTTTACAATGGGGAATACAAGCAATGTAGATGTAAGCACCCTACTTCATTTACACAAATTAAAGATTCAAGTTTTTGTTCATATATCTAATTTTTTATTGTGTTTAAAATCCCCTGTTACAGTGAACTGCCGCCCATTGCCCTATAAAACCCGGGTTATCGTGTTAATTCAAGTTAAGCCCAGGGGCGGTCCTATTCATTGATTGACAGCTATATCTATATGCTTGTTAACACAAGCAAGAGTGTCAATTCACTGACTTAAACTACCCAGAAAAAGCAATAATATTATATTAATAATATCATTATTTATATAGCGCCAACATATTCCGCAGCATTTTACAATTTAGAGGCAATAAGTACAGACAGCACCAAATATTACATAGTAAAAAGCTACTTACAGATCAGACACAAGGTGTGAGGGCCCTGATCCCAAGAGCTTACAATCTATTTAGGTGTCTGGGGTGAAAAAGAGTAAAGTGCTTTTTTACAAAAGGTCCAGCCAGTTTATACAAATGGGGAGTTTACAAAAAAGGGGATAACCCCCCAGCCATACTGTACATCTATATGCGGAAGAGAGCCTGTAAGTGCCCAAGTGCAAGGAGTGATGAATGTGTGTGACAGAATTTGGGGGTAACAATTGGGGGATCTTGTTTGGCAAGGAATTTTAAATGAATAAAATGCAGTTCATACAGAATCTTTGACCACACAGCTATGTGTCAATCTCTCACTTTTCCTGCTGTATAGCATACTGGTCACATACATAGCAAGGTGTCCAGCATTAACTGTTCCTTTTAGTTAGTGAAATAATCAAATCTCAAATTTAAACTCAAATTTGTAAGCACTGATTATACGTAAGTGTCTCATCAATATTTAAACCCAAAAATTCTTCTTTGATTCAAATAAGCTGAACCTATGCTATTCCTTTATATAAGCAGAAGAGATGCAATAATAAGGTAGGCAAACATCAGCACCTTATCAGCAGGTACAGCTTGTGTCTAGTAAACCGTACACAGGCTAACATCAAGTACTCTGCTGATGGATTTACAGGTCAACAGATAGTGATCCTGGCATTAGAAATGCAAGAAAATTGAAAGACAGTGGTCCCTTAACATACAATATTAATTGGTTTCAAAATGACCAAGGTATGTTAAAATCCTAACTGTACGGAAAATTGGTGATTGGTTCCATAGCCCCAAAATGTCACCAGCATAATGCAAAATGAAGATTAAAGATAATGAAGCAGATAACTAATACAAACACAGAGCGTCCTTACATATAACACCAGGGAGAGCTGCTGGAAGCTGGAAATCACTTTCTATGATGAGGACAGGAGCTTCTTTGGGTTTTGTACTTTATAGAAAAGGGGGGGCCCTCCCTGGTCCCAAAAGGGGATCGCTCATCCTGGCACATTTTAAGAGCAGGCAAGAAGTAAAAAGTACTACTTTTACTGAGAGGGCGCTGTAGCCGCCAACACTGCATGCACCTCACTAATACAGAGGTTTTACAAATAAAATGTTTAGGATAACTGGCCGGATCTTCCAATGCATGAGCTGCAGATCGACAATGTCAATGATATTGTAGGGTGAGTGTGATTTCAAGTACAACCCCCAGGAAAGTTAGTTCCCCTGTTTCCCCGAAAATAACATGTCTTTTTAATTTTTGCTCCTAAAGACTCAGGGGTTATTTTCAGGGGGTTCTTTTTTCCCCGAACAAGAAAACACATTTATTGTTGACCAAAAAAACCACATTTATTAAATATGTAGTGATTTCATCACAAACATACAGAACAGCCAAAATCTGAATTTCATCAAGAATTTCTTTGACTCTATTTCCATGACAACAATCTATGAAACATTTACCGAAATCCCGTATTTATAACAAAAATCAATATCTATTGAAAGGGGCGTTTATGTCATCACTTCTGGAACATCATTATAACTTTCCAAACCCCGAATTCCCTGGTGAATTTCTTGTGACTCCATTTGATTTAGAATCATTGGCCCCAATCCATCACGTCTAACACCAGAAATTTCTTTAAATGAGCACCTCTTGTCCAGGTAGCCTCCCACAAAGGGAAAAACCTATCCAAATGATCTGTTAACACGTATAGAATGGGGGGGGGGGGGACTGTGCAATGGCTGCCGCTAGGTCTTATTTTCAGGGGAGGCCTTATATTGCTAAGCTTGAAAAACTTGCACTAGGTCTTATTTTCAGAGGATGTCTTATTTTCGGGGAAACAGGGTGTGTTGTGTATTGTGTCCTGAGTCCATTGTAACTTGAGGGATCACTATATAGGCAATTATCTTAGGGTATGTTCACACGGCGTAATTGCGGGGCGTATTTCGTTGCATAATTGTGCTGCAATATGCCCGAAATACGCCCTGCATAGCTTTCATTGAGAGGTATGAATGACCGATGTACCCTGCATATAATACACAGTGGGAAAAATAATTGACATGTCACTTCTTCCTGGGAGCTGACTGTCAGTGTTTTAGAAGTACCGGGTTTGGGTAACTATTCTAAAAACCCACCCGGGGGTATTGCGGAGCGTACAGTACACGCCACAATACTCCATGTGAACATAGCCTTATAAACTTAAGTTCTAAATCACTTTCAAACCACCAAAACAAATATTTCTTATGCTTTACTGATCTCGAAAAAGAGGTGAGACAGTTGCAAGTTACCTTATTATAAAAAATTTAAAATTTATTTTTAATGCTGATCACTACACATGGTTGTACTTTACTCACTAATGAACTTATATAATGAACTTTATCAATATCCGTAAAACACTCTTTTTTATGTCATTTTGCTAAGTAATGAAGTCACTGCAAAACATTAGGAAAATGTCAGGATGTTCAGATGATGAGGAAGTCTTTTCCAGTAATGTATTTCTTGTGTCATTTTTTCCCCGCTTTCTGCCCTTTAATGTGTATTTCATACCAATGTTAAAATGTATATATACAGAGTAGTGTGGCACATAAAAACATGCGAAAAACAGGGCACAGTACATAAATCTAGTGCATCTCAAAAAAATTACAATATCACTGAAAAGATAATTGATATCAGTAATTTAAGTCTAATAGAGAAACCCATATATTATAGAGACTCATTACGTTATGAATTTCAAGGTTCAATATAATACATTTGTGAGCCCTATAACAAATAAAAAAAACCTGGAGAACTCCTTAAATTTTCAATGACATTCTAATTTTTTGAATGCAACTAGTTGCAGGGGGGTCCCCGACTTACACCGTTCCGACTTAACCTAGTCCCCTAGTTAGAAACGGAGATTAAGGGGCATGTGGCATTGTATTTTTTATTTTAAGAAATAGTTGTGTGGAATGACAAATCTAGCATGCCACAGACAGCAAAACAAATGTAAAAACCCTTCCTTGCACTACCCAAAACTTAAAAAAAAGCATTTGTGCTGGAGTTACTTAATAGATATACCTGTTCCGATTTACATACAAATTCAACTTAAGAACAAACCTACAGTCCCTATCTTGTTCGTAACCCGGGGATACCCTGAATTTCAGCATAACTCAGTTTTGGCAAATATTCCTTTATTAGCTTTATAGCTATATGTATATATTTGTATATATATACGTAAACATGGAACTATATTCATTAACCAGTTATTATCCATTAACTTTATAGCTTTGCGCTTACATATATCTATATACACACACATTTATGTCTACACGCATATATATATAGAAGGATCCCCGACTTACATTGTTCCATTACATACTCCCCTAGTTACAACGGAGATTATGGAGTGTGGGTGAGATTTTAACCTGAGTCACGCCCCAAATAACCCAAGTGCCCGCATACCACATCACAGAGATAAGAACGTTAGTGAAATCTTTTAAAAAAAGGTAACAGACAGCAAAACACATGTAAAAACTGTCCCCTACACTATCCAAAACTTTTTTTTTTTTTTGCTGGAATTACATTTAATAACTATACCTGTTCCGACTTACATACAAATTAAATTTAGGAACAAACCATCTCTATCCCGTATGTAACCCCGGGGGGCCGCCTTTATATATATATATATTTTAATAATTTATATTTTTTATAATTATATATAAATTTTTATATATATAATATTACATATATATATACAAATTAAAAAGTAAAAATAAATTTTAAATAAATAAAAAATAAATTAAATAAATTATTAAACAAACAAGAAAAAAGCAGCCTTCCTTAAGCAACATAGAGGAAAAAGGAAACGGGCCCGGGCGACATCCATTTTAAAAAATTCCTTTATTGTGGTGGAAAATAAATATAATAATTTATAAATAAATAAAATAGGGAGACAAATGTGTGTGAAAAATAAAATCCCAAAATTTTAAAAATATAAATTTTTTCGGGATAAAAGAAAAAATTTTCCTTAAACAATTATACCGAAAATTGGATATCAATTTAAATAGCCTCTTCCCTTTGTAACCCCTTTTCCCCAAATTTAGATCCAATTAATTTTGTTTAGCAACTTTAAAACCACTGGAGGGGAATAGGGGTCCCCTAACCGCTGGAATGATCTTGTGGAATGTGTCTAGTGGCACTAGAATAACCTGAATATGTGCTCCAGATGTGTCCGCTGTCACGGAATAAGTAAACATGTCTGATGGACAATGTATGACTGGATGGCCTCATGGGTGACTCCTGAGGGTTGGGTAGGGGAGGGCCCAGGGCTGAGGGGAGGGGGAACGGGAGGGTGGATGAGGGTCTGGAAGAAAGAGAAAATAAGAGGATGGGAAGTAGTCAGGAATGTGACGGGCCGTGCATGAGTCACCCTGTGGACCTGTGCAGCCCGGCGAAAAGGTGAGGGCCCAAGGGGATAACTGGGCTTGATTGTTAATTGTGTGTCCCTCCTCCATGTGGCCTCTCAGGGACTTCTACAAGCCTCTGTGAATTTTCATCTGCCACAGTCCTGAGAGCTCCAGGGAGGAGACAGAAACATGAACTTGTACAGTTAAAAAAAAAGGGAAGCAGAAAAAAAAAGAAAAGGACTTAATTGGTTTACTGCTGGGTAGGACATAAAGTAACGTACGGGTAATGACTTTCTTTTAAAACCGTTACAT
>JAODAL010079300.1:0-12621 GCA_025379985.1 Phyllomedusa bahiana | reverse complement strand
CAAAGTTTCTTACACCCACCAGCTATGTGATGTCGTCATGGAGGAGTGAAAGAGATCCCAGTATCAACCTGTGAAGCAAAAGTGAACTCCATGCTTAAGAGAGTTAAAGGGGTGTTATCGTTTGAGCTGCTCGTGCTGTTCAGATAATTTTCTCAGATTGATTTTGAAATCCAGGGGTGTGTCTCTCCTGTCAGCAGGCGTGTCTCTCCTCCCAGGAGGCTTGTCTCCCCTCACTGAAGAACTGTGACATCATCATTTTGTTTAAAGCAGGGGATGCAGAAGGTTGTCTGGATATAACAGCTCTGTAGGCCTCTGCCTGCTTATGTCTGCAGCCTTGAGGCCCCAAAAACTCCAGCAAGCACCTGTCATATGTCTTAGTTTACACACAACTGAAAGCCAGAAAGCTGTTACTTCTAGCGGTGTTCATCCAAATTGTACTGACAACAGGCAAGATCTTTACTCAACTACAAATGTCAGCTTCAAGTAAAGATCTCTGCTTCCTTTTCAGTGACATGTGAGTGAAAATAATGGGGGGAGAAGCAAATCAGCTTTGAGAGAAGGCCCTGCTCAGCTTGTAACTAATTTGGGCTGGTGGTGCAGAGGTAGAGCAGCAATAGTAGAGTATTGCTTTTACAACGAAGGGGTTTGGAGTTCTAGTCCCTCACAGGGTATGTTTCCCCCCCCCTAAATTCTACACATATGTAGAGAGAAGTAAAATATATATGTCAATCTCTATAATCATAGATATACACATACAGGGCTCCCTATACCATGTCTCATCCCCCAGAATATATGCATTGTATCACGTATGTTGGAAGTGCTTGGTGTGACTGCAAGGATAGGACATTTATATAGGGAGCTTTGTGTGTGTATATGAATAAAATTATAGATGTCTACACATATATTTTCATATCTTTACATATGTGTACAAATTTTAAAGAAAAAAAAAAAAAAAAACTACTGATGGGGGTTTGAACTCCCAAGCTCTGTATTGCAGGGTTAAATCACCTAAGCACTGCACTATTTTAAGCAGCTTATACAGTTGCAGTGTTGAATTCCTTATGTTATACACTACAGGTGATGGGCGTCATTAAAGGGGGGCAGGGCTTGCATTCGATCTGAGGAACAGAACGCCTTCTTTTCCAAATACAGCTTAAGGACTGGGTCTTTGAGGAGGTTTAATCAACCTCTTGGGCAAAAGCCCCTTAAACGGGTAGTAATTGCCCAGAACATTGACCCAAAAGCTGGGAGTGTTTATAACCCACAGCCCTTTGGTTTCCAACGATTTAAACAGCCAGAGGGGAGTAAAAAACAGAGTGTGCAGGAGCCAATCACACGCAGGGGGCGGGGCCGGGGCGTTTCCGTTAGGAGCGACCCACAGGCTGAATGAAATGTCAGCACCAATAAATGCAGGGAGCGTGTTAGGGGGAGTTCGCCCGGGGGGCGTTCTGACCAGCAAAAAGCAGAAATAAAGACAGATTTACGAGATACTTATATCTGAAAAACCAATTGAAGGTAAGCAACCCTTTTAAAAAAAGGTGTTTATTTTTCTGCCCCCCAAAATTTTGAGAATGATCTTTGTAACGAAAACCCCCCTTTAAAGGCATTGCGGGAAAAATAAGGTGGCACACAAAAAATTGACATTTTGGGCGACTGTATGAAGCTCGCCAGGTCGGGGCGTGCTTTTCCGCTATTTTTTCCGGCGAAATCTGCGCCTGTTTTATGTCGGGGCCGGGGGCGCTCAAAATCCCATGTAAAGTCCGCCGCGCCTCGCCATGTTTGGGGCCGTGCGGGACTTAGGGAAATGCGGCGTGCGTTGAATTCGCCCCGGAGGTGTGTGGTCACCATGCGGGGAAAAGTCCGCCCGCCCCCAAAGTTTAGGCGCAGTGCGGGGGACTGAGGCACAGTGCGGCGCTGCGCCGAAGATTTGCCGCCAAGGAGGGCACTCGTACATGCGGGGAAAAATTCCCCGGCCTCGCCAGTGTGGGGGCACAGTGGGGGACATGGGCCGTTGCGGGACTTAGGCGCGTGGGGACTGTGGCAAAAATCTTTTCCGATCGGACAGGCTTTGGAAAAACAGCGAGAAATCATTCCACATGTCGGTGCGGAGTATGAATAAAAAAAACCCCCAAAAGGCGTTAAACATTCTCAGAAAAAAAACTACAAAAACAAAATACCTAGAGATCCCACCAATAGTACAAAACCTCTTGCCAACGTTATCAAAAACAATTTAAAGAGGAAAAAATCGGGCCTAAAAAAAAAACTTTTATTTAATATGTTAAAATATATATCACAATTTATCTAAAAAAATCCAAAAAGTGTGGGAGGAAAACGCAACACATGGGTGGGACCAAGAAATTACCAAATCTGGCCCCATGAACCTATAACCTTACCTAAATGAAAAAGATTACAGGAATTTGCCCGATAAGGGCATTCCTGCCGCAGCCCTTTCCCTAATTCAAAAAAAACCCATTTTTCCTCATGGGCCCCCTCCAAAATGTTTCAATCATTATGACATCATCAGGGGGGCAGGTGGAAAAAATTTTAGTGGACCCAAGTGTCTGGGTACAGTAACAAACAATGGCGCAAAAATGTAAGACAAAAAAAAAAAGGGTGATAGATACCCCGTGGAATTAACTGCAGAATCTCATGACTTTCCGTGTTTACATAAAAAAAAAACTACCTTACGTTTAAACAGCATAATATCGCCTTGTAGGTTTTTTCATGAAACCGGTAAAACCACCAGTATTGAATTTCCGAACTGTAAAGTCTCTCCCCCTGCAAAGGGGATAACACGTCGGCTGTGTGTAAACATTTTTATTAAGTTAAAAAAATTTTAGATAAAACGCTAAAAATTCTATAAACATACATTATAAAACCCAACAACGCGTTTGTCGCCGAGCCGGCGCTACATAAGGAATTGCAATAGAGGAATTGCCGGGAAATACAGTATTTCAAATTTCTTAAGCTCTTCTCATTGGGCGGCATAAAACAGCCCAACAGAAAAAGCAGCGACAGTTTCCCATTAAAACCTATGGAGAACTATTGACCGATCAGAAAGGAGCGCAAAGACCAAATTTACCCCAGGGAATTTTGACCCAAACAAAATCCAAGGGGGACAGTTTAAAATACAGTAAAAATGCAGAAAAGAGCTGATTGGGGGTGAGCTACGGGGGCTGGCTTCCCACCCAATCAGAGGCGAGTTTCTTTCCCATTGTAGTCTAGGAAGAGCGGCGCACTGAAATCTCGGGCTCAGCGCCGTGCGGCATGAAAAATTAAAAAAAAAATACATTTTGATTAAGTGTAAAAATTATCACATAAAGAGCTAAAAACCTTCTTAAAATAAACGTTAAAACCCCGAACAACGGTTTGTCGCTGAGACCGGTGCACATAGGGAATTGCAAAAGAGAGAATCGGGGAAAAACAGTAAATTCAAATTTTTTTTAAGCTCTTCTGATTGGTCGGCATAAACACCAATCAAAAAGGAGGACAGTGGCCCATTATATCCCATGGAAGAAATTTCCCCAAACAAATGGAGCGACAGGGACCCATTATAACCATGGAGAAAAATTGCCAAACAATTCAAAGCGGGGACAGCAAAATACGTAAAAAGGCAGAAAAGAGCTGATTGGGTTTAGCTAGCGGGGGCCCCCAGCTTAGCCAATCAGGAGCCGGCTACTTTTCCTTAGGTTTATGGGGAAAAGAAATTCCGAGCGAGCCTGTGGTTGGCTAAGTTAAAAAAGGGCCGTTATTTGGACCCAAAGGGAGAGCGAGCGAAGCTCCCATTTTAATGCAAACTGAAAAAACTGTCATGGCCCAATCAATGATAAGACTACAGAAGTTGTCCGATGTGTATATAAAATGTAATTTATGGGGGTAAAGAAAAAAAATATTAATCAATAAAACAGTTTTTTTCTTTATTTTCGTTCACCCAAATTGATCTTAGGTATAATGGGTCTTCTCCCTAGGCAAAAGGGCTTTGTCGCTCCTATTCTGATTGGCCCCAGATAGCCAAAACCCCCGCTTGCTCAACCAATCACCTTTTCTGCTTTTTTTTGTATTTTTTAAATGTCCGCGTTTTTTTCTTTGGCAATTTATTTTTCTTTTTGGTTTTTGGTTCCTGTCGCCAATTTTGATGGCCGGTTTTGCCGACCAAGAGATAGCCAGAATTTAATTATGTATTTCCCGGCAAATTCCAATATCGATTTCTTGATATTGCGCCGTTCTAGATTTGTTGGAAGTGATTTTTTTTTTATGAATGTTTATTTCTTGAGGTTCAAGCTCTTTTCTGACACTGTTTTCCGTGTCCTTTATAAAGGCGATTTTTTCGGATTTCATTTTTAACACCTTTTTTTTTCCCTGCTGACGGAGCGGGAGCGCCGAGATTTACTGTCGCCATTCTTCTACTGCTTCCTCGCATGTTCCGTTCTTGCTTCACTTCGCCGCCGCCGGAGATTTAGACCAAAATAAACCAGGTCTGCCTGTCGGAGCTGCCGGATCGCTGCACTGCGCCTCGCTCTGACGACTCGCGATCGGACATGCCTCAGAGTTTTTCGAGCAGCAGCGTCCCGCACTGGACACGCCCTTCACGCGCCATTGCCGCCCCTTCAATGCTGGGGCGCAGCTGAAAGTGGCGAACGCTGCGCCTAACACTGCATCCCTGCGTCCGACAGGGGGATTCGGGACGGGAGGCGCAGTATACGCCAAAAAAACAGGCGTTAAGCCCGTTCATACATGTCGCCCTTTGGGTACAATATGTAAATTTTCACTTAGGGGTCTACTCACTTTTGTTGCCAGCGGTTTAGACATTGATGGGTGTCTGTTGAGTTATTTTTAGGGTACACCAATTAAAGCTGTTATCACAAGTGACACTGACTACATATTTTTTGGCAATAATATTACGCCATCTTTATGTAGATCAACAAATCTTTTTTTTTTGGACCCTTAGACGGTTCTTTGCCATGAGGTTCCATGTTGAACTTCCAGTGACCAGTATGTGGAGAGTGAGAGGAGCAATCAACTAAATTTTAACACATTAGCTCCCCACTCTACATGTGTGTCGCCGAGTATGTGTTGTTCGCTCTAATTAGTACCTAAACGACGTCACATGACACCGTGGAGGGGAAAATGGCAATTGGGGCACAATTTGTGCTATTTTCAATTAAGGGTATATTCCAACTTTTGCCAGCAGTTTAGGACATTCGCAAGGGCTGCTTTGTTGAAGTTATTTTGAAGACATACCAAATTTACACTGTTATACAAGCTGTACACTGACTACTTTACATTGTGTCAAAGTATCATATTTTCAGCATTGTCCCATGAAAAGATATTTACAAAAATGTGGGGTGTGTAATCACTTTTGTGAGATACTGTATATTACTTATGATGATTATTATTTATTTTAAAGCGCCATTGATTCCAGTGCGCTGTACATTCAAGGGGGGTTACATACATAATATATGTCAAACAAGTACAATGGTGACGATAAATGACTAACAATTGATACAGAGGGAGAGAGGACCCTGCCTGCTGTGCCCCCTCCTCACTGCCCTGTGGCCCCCTCCTCACTGCCCTGTGCTCCCTCCTCACTTTTGCTGTGCCCCCTCCCCCACTGCCCTGTGCGTGCTGTGGCCCTCCTCACTGCGATGTGCCCCTCCCCCACTGCCCTGTGGTGCTGTGCCCCTCCTCTGCCCCCTGTGTGGCAGCTGCTGATATTAGCACTCTTCTACAAGCAGATCTTCACTCTCCTGATCCCCCCCTGAAGTGTACAATACAGGTCAGTGTACAATGTGTGTCTATGTGAGTCTGTGCATTCATGTTTGTGAGTTTGTGCATTCATGGTGTGTATAATGCACATTTTATGCACCATTTTATGCACCAAATGCGCATCAAAAGGGTGTCTACACTATCCCATTGTTTTCAATTAGAATACATGCCACAGTTCATATTGCGACCTGTAGTACATATTCCCAAATTTAAAACAATAGGAGTGTGGGGCATGTGCTTACGACACATTACGTATCTGAAAGGGGTACTTTTGGCACGTAAATTGACCCAAAGTTATGCCCTGCAAATCAGGTAATATCATAGCATTCACTTAGAGGGACAGGTATGAAATTTTCTGGCCTAAGGGTTTCTTTATTATCCACACCAAACCCATCAGAGCTCCTCTCCCCATTTTTTTCAAAGCACAAATGAAATGAAAAGGGCGTCTGATTGGTTGCTATGGGCAACAAGGAAAGTCTTAGCCCAAGACAGTTTTCATACATGTCCCCATACATGTTCTTATTGGTGGTTTGTACATGGTTATATCTGAGTTGGTGTCTGTTATCAATAATGTATATATTTTATCCTGTGAGTGGTTGTGTTTTTTGGGGGGCCCACTTCACAGCTCTGCCCAGGGGCCCATAATGATGTTAAGACGGCCCTGGCTGAACGCGCCTCTGCTTCTCTTGGGAGCCAGCTCTGCTCCTGCAGCTTTTACTGTAATAGTAAGTACATGGTAGCTTCACTACTTGGGGTCTTGCTACTTGGCAGCCGGGTTTATTTGGAAGGAAAGGCCCAAGGGAATTTGGTACATTAGCTACTACCTCTCTTGGGCCTTTCCTATGTACCTCCCTTGGTGCCTGCCCGAATGCCTACGTACCTCCCTTGGCCTTGCGATCCTGCCTACGTACCTCCATTTTGCATTTATTTTGGGAGACAAAACTATAATTTGTTGTATTGATATACATATATATTTATAGCATTTAAATCATATTGATCAATAAATCAATAAAAATCTAACTGTTATTATCATACTGCATTTTTATTGCATTCATTTGTAGTATTATGTGCATATGTTCTACTACGAAAATCAGAAAACTTTGTATGTGGGCTGGTGGGACCTGTGTGCCAGGGCTGTTTTTGAGTCCCAGTCCGGCCCTGGGTGGAGGGATGGAGTGGGAGATTTAGTTTTAGGAGGTGGGAGGAGAAGAAGGAGGATATGGACGATAGACAGTCTAGGATCCGGGAGAGAAAACAGTTAATATCAGGACTGGAGATGTACAGTTGGGTGTAGTCAGTGTCGGACTGGGGGGTTTGGGGCCCACAGGGGAGTTGATCTTCGGGGGCCCACCATACTGTACATGAAAATTTTACCGGCCTCTCGGACATTTTACCACATAATACAGTGTGCGAAACAGAACTGTATTGTGTAGTACAATAGCAAGAGAGTCACACATATGTCACAGTCTAACATATCATAGACACAGGGCTAAAACTCCATCCAAATCCCCCTCCACCCACATACAAAATACCCCCACCACCACATACAATACCCCCCCACCCAATACAATATCCTCCTCCACCCACATACAATTAAACCCACCCCCCACATAAAATTTTTCCCTCCACCCACATCCCAATATCCTCCTCCACCCACATACAATATCCTCCTCCACCCCATACAAAATCCCCCTCCAACCCACATACAATACCCCCCTCCACCCACTTTCAATATCCTCCTCCACCCACAACAATATCCTCCTCCACCCACATACAATATCCCCTCCACCCACATAAAATTTTTCCCCCTCACCCACTTACAAAATCCCCCTCCACCCGCATACAATATCCCCCTCCACCCACATACAATATCCCCCTCCACCGCATAAATTTTCCCCCTCCCCCCACATACAATATCCCCTCCACCACATACAATATCCCCCTCCCCCCGCATACAATATCCCCTCCCCACATACAATATCCCCTCCACCCACATACAATATTCCCCTCCACCCACATACAATAATCCCCTCCACCCACATACAATATCCCCCACCCCCCACAACAAAATACCCCCCCAAACCCACTATACAATATCCCCTCCACCACATGCAATATCCCTTCCACCCACATACAATATCCCCCTCCCCCCACATACAAATATCTCCTCCACCCACTTTACAATATCCCCCCCACCCACATACAATATCTCCCTCCACCACATACAATATCCCATCAAACCCACATACAATATCCCCCTCCACCCACATACAATATCTCCTCTAACCACATAAAATTTATCTCCTCACCCCCAATTACAATATCCCCCTCCACCCACATACAATATTCCCTCCACCCACATACAATATCTCCTCCACCCACATACAATATCCCCCTCCACCCCATACAATATCCCCCCCACCCACCATAAAATTTATCCCCCACTTGTTTCCCTTGGTCACACACCTCACCACCATCTAAAATAAACACCAGCAAGAAAGTAAAAGTCTAACTCCATCACGGGGTGTCAATCAGGGACACATGTACGCTGGCATTATACCGGTGCCGATATAACCTACAAACACCGCCATATAGAGACCACATAGAGGTCAGACACCAAGCTCAGGTATAACCTACAACACCGCAATATGGAGACCACATAGACATTCAGACACCAGCTCAGGTTAAAACCCTACAACACCGCAATATGGGAGACCACTTAGAGGTCAGACACCAGCTCAGGTTAACCTACAACACTGCCATAGAGAGACCACATAGAGGTCAGAAACAGCTCAGGTATAACCTACAACACTGCATAGAGAGACCACATAGAGGTCGGGACACCGTCGGGTGAAACCCTACAAACGCAATATAGAGCCCACATAGAGGTCAGATACCAGCTCAGGTAAAACCCTACAACACTGCCATATAGACACCACATAGAGGTCAGACACCAGCTCAGGGTATAACCTAAAAAACACGCCATATAGAGAGCACATAGTGGTCAGGCCCAACCAGCTAGGTAAAACCTACAACACTGCCATATAGAGGCCACATAGAGGTCACACACCAGCTCAGGTAAAACCCTACAACACTGCCATATAGAGACCACATAGAGGTCAGACACAGCTCAGGTAAAAAACCCTACAACACTTGCTATATAGAGACCACATAGAGGTCAGACACCAGCTCAGGTTTATAACCTACAACACCACCACATAGAGACCACATAGAGGTCGGGACACCCAGCTCAGGTATAACCTACAACACCGCAATATAGAGACCACATAGTGATCAGACCCCAGCTCGGGTATAACCTAAAACCAACCACCATATGGGGACCACATAGAGGGTCAGACACCAGCCAGGTTATAACTACAACACCACCACATAGAGACCACATAGAGGTTCAGAACACAGTCAGGTATAACCTACAACACCGCAATATAGAGACCACATAGTGATCAGACACCAGTCAGGTATTAAACCTACACAACCACCATATAGAGACCACATAGAGGTCAGAAACCAGCTCAGGTCACATCACATTACAGTGAATACAGCTTGATCAATTATAGATGTAAATTTCAGGGACTCACCGGAGATATCATATCTGATGAGTCGTTCTCTTCTCTTGAGTCGTTCTTTTTCCCTTTTCTTCTGCATCAGTTCCGCACCATCATGATGACTTGTCCTGGCCACAGCTCATCCCTGCAGAAAAATTTCACACAAATATCTTTAGAATCCTCAATTTTCCAGCACTTCCTTATCTATTTCCACCTCTGTACAAACTTTCCCAGGGGTGGGGAGAGCGGGTACAAGCCATAACTTAAAAGACCTACTTTCCTAAGGGGTTGGGGGGTGGGGAGAGGACTACCCCTCTGGAGATAATGCTACAACTATGGGTGCGCCCTCTCAATTTCTTTCCAGGTTTGGTAGGGCAAGACCCTGGTAGGTAGGCAAATAGGCAGGCCCCAGTCTGTAGGTAGGTGGTTTCTCCAGTTAGGTAAGCGTAGGTAGTTAGGGCCCCCTTTATATAGGCTGCAAGCAGTTAGGGACCCCTTTAGGTAGTATACAGGCAGTTAGGGCTTCCCATGAAGTAGTATACAGGCAGTTAAGGCCCTTAGGTAGTTCGCAGGCAGTTAGGGGTCTCCTTTAGGTTTGTATTACAGGTAGTTTTGGGGGCCCCCTTTAGCTAGTGTGCAGGAAAGTCAGGACCCCCCTTTAGCTACTGTGTAGGTAGTCAGGGGGCCCCCTTTTGTATTTAGGTAGCCAGGGCCCCATTGTAGTCAGGGCCCCCTGTAGGTAGGCAGGGCCCCCCTTGTAGTCAGGGCCCCCTTTAGGTAGCCAGGGTCCCCCTTTGTAGTCAGGGCCCCCCTTTGTAGTCAGAGCCCCCTTTGTAGTCAGGGACCACCGTTGTAGCCAGGGACCCCTTGTAGTCAGGGACCCTGTAGGTAGCAGGGACCCCTTGTAGTCGGGCCCCCCTTGTTAGCCAGTGACCCCTTTGTAGTCAGTGACCCCTTTTTAGCCAGGGACCCCCCTTGTAGCCAGGGACCCCCCTTGTAGCCAGGGACCCCCTTTATAGCCAGGGGCCCCTTGTAGTCAGGGCCCCCTTGTAGCCAGGGGCCCAATTGTAGTCAGGGACCCCCCTTTATTGCCCGGGACCCCCCCTTTATAGCCAGGGCCCCCCTGGTAGTCAGGGCCCCCCTTGTAGCCAGGGCCCCCCCTTTATAGCCAGGGACCCCATTTTTAGTCAGGGCCCCCCTTGTAGCCAGGGCCCCCCTGTGGTCAGGTCCCCCCTTGTAGTTTAGGATTTCCCCTTGTAACCAGGCTCCCCTTTTTCGCCAGGGACCACTTTTTAGCCTGGGACCCCCTTGTTGCCAGGGACCCCTTGTAGTCAGGCCCCCCCCCTTGTAGCCAGGGCCCCCCTTGTAGCTAGGGACCCCTTTTAGTCAGGGCCCCCCTTGTAGCCAGGGACCCCCTGTAGTCAGGGCCCCCTTTTTAGACCAGGGACCCCCTTGTTTCAAGGACCCCTTTAGTCAGGGCCCCCTTGTAGCCAGGGACCACTTATAGTAGGGCCCCCTTGTGGCCAGGGACCCCCTTTAGACAGGGCCCCTTAGTAGCCAGGGACCCTTGTAGCCAGGGACCCCCCTTGTAGCCAGGGCCCCACTTTAGTCAGGGCCCTCCTTTTAGCTAGGGACCGCCTTGTAGCCAGGGACCCCCTTTTGTCAGGGCCCCCCCTTGTAGCCAGGGCCCCCTTGTAGCCAGGGAACCTTTTTGTCAGGGCCCCTTGTAGCCATGGACCCCTTTTTAGCCATGGAGCCCCCTTTAGTCAGGGCCCCCTTGTAGTCGGGGCCCCCCCTTGTAGCCGGGACCACCTTGTAGCCAGGGGCCCCCTTTGTAGCCAGAGACCCCCTTTAGTCAGGGCCCCCCTTGTAGCCAGGGAAACCCCTTGTATCCAGGGACCACATTTAGTCAGGGCCCCCCTTGTAGCCAGGGACCACCTTTAGTCAGGGCCCCCCCCCTTGTAGCCAGGGCCCACCTTTAGTCAGGGTCCCCCTTGTAGCCAGGGCTCCCCTTGTAGCCAGGGCCCCCCCTTTAGCCAGGGACCCCTTGTAGCCAGGGCCCCCCCTTGTAGCCAGGCCCCCCCTTGTAGCCAGGGCCCCCCCCTTGTAGGTAGTTAAAAAAAAACAAAACAACAGCCAGCCACTTACCTGGCTCGGGCTCCTGTTCCGGCCGCTCCGAGCTCCCCGCCGGCTCGTGTCACCCTGCATAGGCGGCGCGGTGAAGTGACGTCACCGCGCCGCCTACGTCAGCAGTAGGGGCCGGCGCCCGGCAGGCTGAAGGCCTAATGCGTTCAGCCTGCCAGGGAGATCAGCGGAGCGCAGCGCTAGTGGCGCTGTGCTCCGCTGACACCGCGCAGCCCCGGGAGCCGGGGACATTAGTCCCCAACTCCCGGGCCGGTCTCTGGGCGCTCAGGAGATAGAATGAGTGGAAAGCTGTTTATGACTCAGTGAAACAGCCTAGTGACAAAACCCCTTTAATGGTGTGAAAAATGTTGTCTTGGCACAATCTGGTGATTATCTCAGCACTGTGGCTGATCGAGTCCTTCTCTTAATGCTGTTTATCCAATCTTTTTAGCATGAAAATAAACCATGCCGCAAGGGATGTATAGTCATAGATTAGTTTTTGGGACATGACAGTGAGTTTTGCTTGGTTACCTAGCTTACACTGTCCCCAGATATTATATATCCTATAGAGCACCTTTGAGACAAGGTATTTTAGCTACTCAAAGCATGTCAGTACCCCCATCTAATTTACAGCCACTGTTAGAATCTCTCCTGTTCACACGGCTTATTTTTAAGTGTAATTGCGTGTGAATTTCACCATGTATTGTGCTCTATATGCGGCCGCAATTACAGTAATTCATAGCACTCATAGAGAGCTATGAATTACGTGTCATCTCCCTGGGCATACAATACGATTGTATCGTACGCTCGGGGAGAGAAGTGACATGTCAATTGTTTGCGCTGCTTATGCACCGCCCCCTTGTGCTTTGGAAGTCCGCGCTAATCAGCACGTGCTTCCAAAACACCCGGAAGCACCACAATATGCGCCACAATACGCCGTGTGAACATCCCTTTATCTGTCAATATTCCTGCAGAACAATTTCGACACCTAGTGGAATCTATGCCATGATTAACTGCTGTGGTTCTGAAGGCACAAGGAGGTCCAACATGCAATTAAATGGGCGACTTCAATAAAATGACCATTCTGGGTCCTTTTATAGGTATATTGTCATCTCAGCTTCTGACAACCCATGCTGAGTCTGCATCAGGAGCAGGCAGTGGACAG
>JAODAL010079299.1:7500-12621 GCA_025379985.1 Phyllomedusa bahiana | reverse complement strand
GAGGGGACTCTCTGGCTGGTATTATAGATGGAGGCACTCTCTGGCTGGGACAGTTGATGGAGGCACTCTCTGACTGGGACAGTTGATGGAGGCACTCTCTGGCTGGTATTGTGGATGGAGGCACTCTCTGGCTGGTATTGTGGATGGAGGCACCCACCCCAACGTTCGTCTGTATTGTTGATGTGTATGAAGGGGACTGACTGTCTGCCTCTATTTAGTAGTTAAGTCGGACCCCTTCCATGTTATGGCTGATTCAAAAACGGAGAAGGGGGATGATTTAGTTTTAAAACTAGTATTGGTGCCTGGGGCCCACCAAAGGAGTTGATTCTTGGGGTCCAACCAACACATACTATACATAACTGCACATGACTCTTGCACCCTTCCACTCTTTTTCTGTCTTTCTTACTGAAAAGCAGCCCTAGTCCAACCATGCCCAGGAGCCCACCACGTCCAGGGACCCCCATAACCAACGGCAGGTAGCCCATTTCGGCATGTTACTGATAGAGAGCGGCAATCTTTCCTAGTTCAGTTAAATAAAGAAAAAGGGCTATGGAACCGTGGAAGGGGATATGAAATAGAATGATGCATGCAGATATGAAGAATAAAGTATATTACGATAAAATACATTTATACTTCACTGGACAACCCCTTTAAAGCTACACTTTTTTTTTACTCTATCTTCATAGAAGTGTTTTGTTCTCTCTTCTGTAACTTCTTTTCCATTAGATTTATATTGTTTGTTGAGCCTAATAACAAAGCCCTATCCAGTAAAATAAGTCCTATTATAAGTCAATAAGATTCATAAGAAAAAAATTCTAAAGCCATATATTAATATTGTAGCTTAAAGGGGGATTCACACCTAGGGAAATGGATTTCACAGCATCCTGTGGCGGTTGTGGAGAACGGAGTGTTGTCCTTGTACAGTATCTCACAAAGGTGAGTACACCCCTCACATTTTTGTGAATATTATAGTAGTATTATAACATTTCATTGGACAACACTGAAGATGACACTGATGCAATATAAAGTAGTCAGTGTACAGTTTGTATTTTGGTCTTCCCTCAAAATAAAGGTATGTTCACACGGTATATAGAGGCACAGTGCTCCCATTGACCTTCTTTCACTTCTTTCTCCCAGCACTTGTTACGTGCTGGGGAATATGTTATTGAGTGCTGTCACTTTACTGTATTTGCGGGTCAAGGATGAAATTGGATAAATGTATATCTTCTGGAGTTAAAGAGTTAATTCTCTGTTACTTTTCCCTTTTGTGAGTTTAAGATAACTTGTACCCTATTAATCTGTTTTATCACAGGTTGCTTGTGGGAAATTTTGGTACAACAAACAGATTATAAATAGCTAACACCTGTTGACCTTCATTAAACCGCTAATTTAAGGCCAAGTTTAAAACCTGGCTTTGTACCTAAACCAGGTGTGTGTTTTTAAAATTTTATGTCATTTTTTATGTAAATAAAGGCACCCCCCTTTTAACTTGTATAAAAATAGGTTGTTTGGGAAATAAAAGGCGTTGCTTTTGGGTTTCTAAAAAGAAAACTTTTGTCTTTCTGTGTCACTTGCGTCCTGCCTGGGTTTTAAACCCCCCAAATCTGGCAACCATCCAATTTTTCCTTTAAGGCCCCCTTTAAAAGCCACCTTAAAGAACTGGCGTCCCTGGGGGGGGCTGGAAGCCCAATTCAGTAAGACTGCCAATATCTGAGAGCCCGGAAATTCGGGCAGACGGTGGTTCGGGGACAACAGCCCAAAACCGGTGTCCCAAAGGAAAGATATTTTTTAAAGATTCAAAAACTTTAAAACTTCTCTGTGTCCCCTTTCTACTTTTCGGTAGCCGGCCCTCTGGGGTTGTTATAAAAAGTCTTTCTGTACTTCCAGACCAATTTTTGGTCAAAAAACCCGTAGATTTTCCTTGTGATTTTTAAAAAGGGGTATATTGGTTTTGGATTTTAAAATGTGTGTCTCATGTTGTTTTGTCTTATATGAAAAAATCATCCCGGAAATATGTCAACAATACAAATAGGGGTTTTAGAGAAGTTTTGGTTTCTTTTTGCCTGTCGGGGTTTGGGGGCTTTTTTTCCCTATGGTTGGTATTTAAAATATAGGTTTTGCCAAGTTGGTTTTATGAATGTCCCAAATTTCTAAAACCAAAAGGACCAAGGGGGGATTTAGTGACGTGCCCTTTTGGATAGTCACAGGGCCCAAGCCCTAAATCATATTTGGGCTACACACCTAAACTGATGTTTGTGCCGATTAAAATATATTGGTTATATTTATTTTGCATTTGGGTCGGGTTTCGCAAGGGTCCCCCCGGGAATTTTAGGTCTCAAAAAAACCTTTGGCAAAAAAAAAAAAATTTTTTTTTAAAGGTTTTTGGGTTTTTTGGGTGGGGAAAAGGGAGAAAGGTAATAGGGAAGCATCAGAACCAGCAGAGGAGAGAAAAAAAGGAAAAACGGGGTTTTGGTTATTCCTTTGAAAAAAAAAAGACAGGGGGTTAGGTTTGTTTAAATGTGTGTCTGTTTTTTTTTTTTTTTTTTATCTTTCCCTTCTCCTTTAAAATTTTTTTTAAAACCTTGTAGAGTCTTTTCTTTGGATTTAAAAAGGGTTTCACGGGTTCCACTTTTGCGTAAACCCGCCCTTTTTGTATCTCCCGTGCTTTTCCACTGCCCCCCCTTTTCTCTCTGAAGACACGGGCCATAAAATATATGTTACATGTTTTTAATAAGGGTCTCGAATGTTTTGCGGGGTTGGGGGGAGTATGTTTTTTCATAAGGTTTAAAAAATAAATAAATTTTTGTCTGAGATAAGGGCCCCTAACTAGGTTTTGAAAAAGAAAAAAAACACATTGTAAAGGGTACATGTCACCAGTCCCCCTCCCTTTTTGCCCAAATTTTTTCCCCAAAGACCATTTTGGGACTATTTTACTTCATTTTTGGTTTGTTTTTGTTCTGTTTGTTTTTCTGTGTCTACAAAAAAAAAAAAAAAAAAAAAAACTACCGCCAGGATGGGTGGTGAGGCCAGTCACTCAAGCAAGGAAAGCTGGGATGCACGTGAGATAGTTAGCCAGAGAAGAGGAATAGGGCTAAAAAGGGTTTCAGGAAAAGTTTTTGAAGAATAGGGGGTTTTTGTGTGAGGGAACCACGGGGAAGCCCCACTGTGGCATTTTTCCCCCTTTAGTGAAAAGTGGGGGTTTTGGGGCTCAAAAGATCTTAATTTTCTTGATCAAGCCAGAAGGGGGGCCCATTTGTAGCGAAAAAAAAAAGGGGAAAGGGAAAAAGGGAAGGAGACGCCCAAGGTGGGGAATGGGGGGGGATTTTCCCTTTTCCTGGAAAAAAACGGGGGCTCCCAAAAATTTCTTTCCCCCAGGAAAATGTACATTTGGTCTGCAAAAATCAGATGTTTTTTCTTCCCGACTAAAGGGGTTTTGAGGGGGGGGGTTAAAGAACCCCCAAAAACAAAGCCATTGCCCAAAGATAGTGACCCTTTCCATGCAGGACAAGACTAAAAAGTTAGTGAAAAAGAAACCGTTAATTTATTGGGGTCAGAGGTATTTGCGGGCCCCTGAAAGGGCAAACATCTTCTATCAACCAAATGGCCTGTTGTTTTAAAAACTGGAATCCCTGAAAAGCATTTATGCAAATTTACTAGATGCCTGCTTTTGTATCTGACTCAGTTTTCCTAAACGGGATGACCCAAAAATTTGGATCGGGGGGTTCCTAAATTCACTGTGGGAAAAATTTTAAAAAAACTGACTTAGGACATATCCCAAAGTTCCTCCAGTGATGTTTACCTTAAAACCCGGGGAGCAAAGCCCCTAAATCAAGCGTCCCCTTTGAGCGCCGAAACAAGGGAGGCGATAGGCAAAAACATCAGCATTGCTTGCTTCTGGGGCAATTAAACATTAATTTCAGTGGCAAAAAAACCCCATTGTCCCCCACCCAAAAAAAAAGGAAAAAAAAAAGGGGGAGCCAGGCCCTTATAGATGGTTCAGGTTCTCAGAGCAGTGAATGCGGCACAAAAATTTCTAACCCCAAATTTCGTTGCCAAACCCCCAACAATTTTGTCCAAATCCCGTCACTGCCACATGGTTCCCCAGTCATTGTTCTTACTAATGCTATTTTTTTGCCCCAAATAGCCCCCGAAACCCAGTACCTTTTTGCTTTCCTTTTCCCCGCGGTTCAAAAATATCGATGGAAAGTTTTGCCACGGGGGGCCCCAAAATTTCGACTCCCCTGTACCCCAGGGGCCCATTAAGTTTTTTTGCGGGTTTGGGTCATCCAACATGTTGAGGAAAATTTTGTTGCCCTACATAGAGGGACCTTCCTTTGGGGCCCCCCTGGGAGGGAGGTATGTTGTGACCCACCTTCCCCCTCCAAAAACTTGGCAAAAAAGGGGGGGGAAAAAGTTCAGGGGGAAAAGTTAAAAATTTTTTGTCAGAAAAAATTTGGGTTTTTTTAGGAACATTGCATAACAGCAGGGGCCCGGCATTTGACCGAGGACGAAAAAAGGAATTGGGAAGTTGTCCCCAACCCACAGGGTTCCAACAACTTCGGACTTTCCCTGGGTTTTTATTTACTTTACTGAAAGGCCTGGGTGAGTTCAGAAACCCTTTATTGATGACCCCCTTTATGAATGTTTCCCCCCTTTGGGCCCCTTTCCCAGCTGACACCAGAGGCACTAGAATGTTTCTACTCACTGAAATTTTGAAATCATTTTCAGCCCCACCCTTAGGCCCCCCGGATTACATTTAAGTTTTTTTTTCTCCTGTTTGTATGGAGAGGGAGGGGGCATGAAAAAGGGGTTTTTTACCCCAAAAAACTTGGTCGGGAAAAAACGGGAACCAGTGGCCTTTTTATTCAGAAAAGACTTTTTTCCTGTGTTTAGAGGCCCCCACATGTGTTTCCCCCGAGCAGTAGCAGGTTGCACTGTGTTGGACAATGCATCAGAAATAGTGCGGGATTATCCTGTCTATTTACACCCCGCGGGCCCTTTCAAAAATATCCTTAACCAGGTCCAAGTCAAGAAAATTCTCGGTGGCTAGCCCTTTAGACTTAAAATGTCCCCTGCTCATCCCCCCAAATGTGCTCTCAAACGATGAATGACATTGAACCC
>JAODAL010079299.1:0-2500 GCA_025379985.1 Phyllomedusa bahiana | reverse complement strand
TGGATCTTAGAGACCTTGCGCTCCTCCACGTTCCTTTTGAGGATGTCCTACAGAAGCTCAATAGGGTTCTGGTCTGGAGACATGCTTGGCCAGTCCAACACATTCACCCTTATTTTCTTTACCAAGGCAGTAGTCGTCTTGGAGGTGTGTTTAGGGTCATTATCATGTTGAAATAGTGTGCTGTGACGCAGTTTCTGTAGGAAGTGAATCATGCTGTGCTTCAGTATGTCCCAGTACATTTTTGGTATTCTTTGGTTTCCTTGATGAACTGTAGCTCCCCATTGCTCACAGCACTCATGCGGCCTCAAACCATGACATTCCCACCACCATGCTTGACTTTAGGCAGGACACACTTGTTTTTGTACTCCTCTGCTGGTTACACCACACACGCCTGACACTATCTAAACCAAATAAGTGTCTCATGGTCTCATCAGTCTGCAGGACATATTTTCAGTAATCCATATCCTTAGTCTGCTTGTTTTCAGCAAACTGTTTGAAGGCTTTTTTGTGCATCATCTTTAAAAGGGGTCCTCCCCGGACGACAGCCATACAGACCAATTTGATGCAGTGTGCAGTATGTGGTCTGAGCACTGACAGGTTAACCCCCCACTCCTTAACTTCTGAACCAATTCTGGCAGCATTCATATGTCTATTTGCCTGTTCTGAGTGGAACCAGTCCTTATTAATCTGCTGTATGGTCTTGACCACTGTGCTGCAGCTCAGATTCATGGTGTTGATCGTCTTACAGCCTAGGCTATCTTTATGTAGAGCAACAATTCTTTTTTTCACATCCTCAGACAGTTCTTTGTCATGAGGTGCCATGTTGAACTTCCAGTGACCAGTATGATAGAGTGTGAGAGCTATAACACCAAATTTAACACACCTGCTCCCCATTCACAACTGAGACCTTCTAATACTAATGAGTCACATGACACCAGGGAGAGAAAGTGGCGAATTGGCAAAATTTATTCATTTTCACTTAAGGATGTACTCACTTTTGTTACCAGTGGTTTACACATTGATGGCTGTGTGGTGAGATGTTTTGAGTAGAGAAAGATGTCGCACACCTTTGGCTTGGTGAATAATACTGGGGTGCTTGTGAAAGGATAACCAATCTGTATTACAAATTCAAAATATATCCACAGCACACATCAGATTCCATGCAAAATAGTAGATTTATTTAAATTTATTTAAATAATCTACTATTTTGCATAGAACCTGTGGTGTGCTGTGGATATATTTTGAATGCGTTATTTTAAGGGCACACCAAATGTACAATGTTATACAAGCTGTACACTGACTACTTTACATTGTATCAAATTCTCATTTCTTCAGTGTTGTCCCATGAAAAGAAATTATACAATATTTACAGATATGTGAGGGGTGTACTCACTTTTGTGAGATACTGTATGTGTGGCTCTCTCCTTTCTCTTTTATGGGAGCTCTACTCAAAACTCCCTAGAAATAAAAGGAGAAAGCTGTGCATGTATGAAAAACACCTTACTAACAGGAAATACCCCATTAACCAGAACTTTTTTTGTAAATTTAAGTTTGAAAGCTATAATTCTCACGGTGTGTTATTCAACTATTATTTAAAGTTTTTCTTTCTTGCATACATATTTATTTTTATGTAACTTTTACATAAAAAAAATATTTTATAACATGGGATATTCATGAAAATGAAAAAGGGCAATAAAATAAGTTTTTTAATTGCTTTCTCACTGTATCCGCTAAAAGTTATAGTTTGGCTTGTTAGTGTTTTTTTTTTATTATTTTGATTACTCTTTATTTTTCAATTACACATTTTACCCTCCATAAAGTCAAAAAAGGACTTCTGGGGAGCATTTTTACAACAACATTTCTTTTGTTTTAATCGCTTATCTCCTCAGTAATTGGGGCTGACATATTAGCCCCAGTTACAGGGGTAATCCAGTTAGTAGTACATACTGCAGATCTGAGTCTGTTGACAGCCACTAGTTCCGGCATTTATTCGGATTTTATTGTTTAGCAGTCATGGAAGCAGGAAGCCTTGCACAATACACCTTAAGCGCCATATATAAAGAGATTGAGCAGGCAGGGATGGTAATAAACTGTCTCTGTCTTCTCTTTAGAGAGCCCTGCTGTCACTGACACCTAAACCATGCAGCTGTAAACTCTGCAAGGACATGAGGAGTGGTTAATTATGTCTATACATTAGTCTACTATAGAACAGAGTATAAGGCTATGTCTACACAGCACAGGTATTCCGTTGGATTTTCGGCAGATTCAGTATTTTGAAACTGCCAAAAATTCATCGGTACCCTGTGCAGCATAGACCGCAATAAAAAATATGTGCTGTAGTCTATACAGCACAGATTTTTTACTGTCGGTTTTAAAATCTGGCGGAATATGCAGCATGTAGTATATTCCGCAAGGATTCTGCCGGATTGCTGTACATCAGTTGTACAGGCCGATGGCAAATCCCAAAATGACCGTGGCTTTGCGCAAAACCAGACCAAAA
>JAODAL010079298.1:0-12622 GCA_025379985.1 Phyllomedusa bahiana | reverse complement strand
TTTTAAACTTAAAGTTTTGGTGGGGGTTTGGGGGCGCAAAAAACGCTTTTGTTTTGGGGCCGCCCCCGTAATGAATGTACTGAATCTGGCAGAAATAGAACATGTTACATAAGCCGGGGGTTTAGAAACCCAACAATAGAAAATCTGTGCTGTGTAGACTACAGTTTGGATTTTCTATTGCGGTCTATGGGGCATTGGTCATAATTGGATTCTCAGCAGATTCCAAATACTGAATCCGCCGAAAATCCGACTAGAGACCAGTGCTGTGGAGACAGGGCCTAGGTGTAACGTATGTTGATTACCCTGACTCTTCAACCCTATTAGGCTGTGAAAGTTATTGTGTCAGGGATCCTTTGAAAACAGTCACTAAGGGGAGGGGTGGAAGAAGTCCAATACACAAGTCTTGTTGGCACTGTTAACAGGGTGTTCCCACCACAACTATCACATTGTGATGCTATATCCTAACAATATACCGTCAAAGTGCATGGTGCTAATACGCCTTTTTAGGCATTCCCGTTTCTTAGGGTCCATCTATATTAAAAAATAGGACATCCTAAATTTTCCCCGGGGGCCTTTTGATGATTTTTTTTTTTCAAAAGTTTCCAAAAAGTAAAATGGCCAACATTAATAAAATTTCAGGGGGAGTAAAAAAAAGCAAAAATACTAGGGGGTTGTGTGTATTTGTGTGTTATTATGCGGGTTATCTCGGGTACCATTTGAATGCGTTTGGTTTTGTCTTTGTATTGCCTTGTCCATTCTCTGTTTTTTTTTTGGGGGTCCTTACGATCCCTCTTGACGTTTAGTTAAATTTATGACTTATATTAGACTGATGATCAGTCTTAGCTTTAATTTATCATTAAGATCTGTACATTTGCGTACCTATGAAAATTGCAAAGTGGTTCTTTTTCATTGTATTTCTTTTTCTTAAAAATCTCTTTTCCCCGCATGTCTTGGGTGAATTTTCCAGCTGTATTGCCATATTATCCTGTTCATCAATAACTCTATTTCTTGAATTTAAAAAAAAGAAAAGAAAAATACTACGGGTAGGTTCACACGGCGTGTTGGACCTGATATTGGATCCGAAAGATGCATCCAAAAGCGCTGTGTAAATTGCATCCAACACGTATCCAACATGCAGCTGGTTTTTGGTTTTTGGCTGCGGTTTGCTCTCTTTTGGGTCAAGAATTGAATGAATCTTGAACGGGTCCGACAAACCCAAGTAAAAGCGCAGCGCGATAAATCGTCTAACACCAAGGGGGCGTTTTTCATTTAAAGCAATGTAATCACAAGCACATTGTTAAATTTGGGTTTGGGGCTATTTTGGGTTGAACGGCACTAAAAACAACAAAAACGGACCAAAACATCTGAGAGATCTCCCAAGGAGTGTGCACACGCCATCTTTCGGGATGTATTGTTGTGCATATTTCAGGCAAAAAATTTGGGGAGAAATACACCCCCCCAATGTACATCTGACTTTTAAGGCACAAAATTGTATTTTACGCTCATCTTTTTGCACGAATCTGAAAAGAATTGACATGACCCCGTACAGCTCCTACCCCCCCCCCCATCTCAACCCCCCAACATCCAGGCTACCAGTACTGGCCTGTCCCCTTCCCAGCCCATAAGTAAGGACAGGACAAAGGGTTTTGGGTGAATTGGGCCCCAGCAGTCCCTTTTTTAACAAATTAAAAATTTTATAATATTTAATATAAATATATTATATATATTTTTATATAATAAAAAACACATAAACATAAAACATAGTATGTAAAATATTCATGCATACCTCCCCCCCCCACAAACATTTACAAAACACCAAACATTCCAAACTATCCAACCAAAAACCAAAAGGGGGCAATGGGCTGAGGTCCTTGGGTAAGGAGGGGCTGGCGAAAAACCCCTATTCATTTCCTTGCTTTGCCTCACCGTCACCACCGACTCAAGGGCACCAAAAGCCCCCTCGGGTGCTACCCCCAGGCCCAGACCATAGGGCAAAGGGCATTTCCCCGGCGGGCCGCTAGGTCCGGGCCCGGGGGCCGGCCCGGATCGCCCCCGGGAGGGGGTGTTCCCCCCCCGGGGGGCCCCCGGTCCCGGGTTTTGGGGGCCCTACGGGGGCCGCAAGGTAATCACGACCGCCCCCCTTGGGGCAGGGGCCGATAGGCCCCCCCCGCCACAAGGCTGCAGGGCCCGGGTCACCGACCCAGCCATGCACCCATCAGGGCCCCGCCTGCACCGCGGGGTTGCAAGCGCGGCCGAGGTAAACACTGGGACTACTGATCCCCTCTGTTTACTCCCAGGAGGCCGCGGGGGAGGCGGCGATGTAATACGTAGCCGCCTGCTGCGGCCCCCACTCGCAGGACGGCCCCAGGGTCCAGAGTGAAGAGGAGGGACAGCGGGTGCCGGGGATATTACGTTTTTTTTTTTTTTTTAAAAACCCTTTTTTGTCCCTGGGTCCCAACTGCCCCCGCCCGGCTATATACTGCCCCTGCCCCCCTGCCTTACTGCCCCTGCCCCGGCTGCCTATACGCCCCCGCCCTGGCGCCTTTACTGCCCCCCCTGGGTTAAATGCCCCCCCCCTGGCTCCCCATATGCCCCTGCCCGGCGCCTTTTCTGCCCCGCCCCGGGTATAACTGCCCTGCCCTGCCCTGGCGCCCATACTGCCCCCCCCGGCTGCCCTTTCTGCCCCTGCCCCGGGTGCCCTTTCGCCCCTCCTAGCGCCTATACTGCCCTTTCCCCAGCTGCCCATACTGCCCCGCCCGGCTATACTGCCCCTGCCCTGGCATATACTGCCCCGCCCCCGCTGCCCATCCTCCCCCTGCCCTGGGGGCCCCTTTCTGCCCCTGCCCCCCCTGGGGTGCCTATATGCCCCTGCCCTGGATTACTCCCCGCCCGGCTGCCCCAACGGGTCCCGCCCGGCTGCCTTACTGTCCTGCCCGGCTTATACTGCCCCTGCCCCCAGTCCTATACGCCCCGCCCCGGCTATATATACCCCGCCCTGGCATATACGCCCCTGCCCAGCGCCTATACGCCCCCTGCCCTGTATATATGCCTGCCCCGGTGCCATACTGCCCTGCCCCATAAATGCCCCTCCTCCCTGGCTAATACTTTCCCCTGCCCGCCCCGGCTGCCTATCCGCCCCTGCCTGGTGCCCCATACTGCCCTGCCCATGCCTAAGCCCCGCCCGGGTATATACTGCCCCTGCCCTACTGCCCAAATGCCCTGCCTGGCTATATATGACCCTGCCCTGGCTGCCTATACTGCCCCGCCCTGGCTATATACTGCCCCGCCCGGGCCTATGATAGCCTGCCCTGGGTATATACCCCCTCCCTGGCTATATACTGCCCCCGCCCCGGCTGCCTATAATACCCTACCCTGGCTTATACGCCCTGCCCCCGGCTGCCCATAAAGCCCCCCCTGGGTATATACTCCCCGCCCTGGCTGCCTTTAATACTCTGCCCTGGCAAAAAACGCCCCCGCCCGGGTGCATAATAGCCTGCCTGCTATTACTCCCTGCCCTGGGGGCCCTTAAACCCTCCTGGCTATATCTCCCTGCCCCGGGTATATGATGCCCTCCCCGGCTCCTAATCCCGCCCTGGCTGCCTATAATAGCACTGCCACCTATACACTGCCTGGCGCTATAAAAGCCCTGCCTACCTATACACGCCGGGTGCCATACACTGTCCTCCCGCCTTATATTTTTCCCTGTCTGCCCATAAAATGGCCCGTTGCCCGTATATGGGCCCCGTCCCCCCTGAATGGGCCCCGTCTGCCTGTATACTGTCCCTGCCTACCGTAACTGTCCCTGCCTGCCGTTATGTCCCCGCCTGCCGCATATGCCCTCCTGCCCGCAACTGGGCCCGGCCCGCCCAAAGGGGGGCTATATGTACATCCACTTTTTCTACATTTTTTAATTTTAATTTTTTGGGGCAACAGACGCTGTTTGGGGGAAATTTATAAAAGTGTGGGAAGAGAGAGGGTAAAGATGTTTTGTTTGTAAAATTTACGGGGCAGTGTGGGGCCCCTAAAAAAACATTCATGCTTACCCGGGCAGAGAGGAAATGGGAAGGGAAAAAACAAAGGAAAACGTCGGAGGGGTTTTTGCCCGAAGGGGAAGAAAAGGGGGAAAAAGAACACTCCCATCAAGGACTTTGTTCCCCCCGCAGGGGGAATTTTTTTGTGTTTTAGTCAGTGCGTATTATGTGTGTGACCCGATATGGGAATGATTTGGGGAGTTGGGGGGGGATTGTGGGTTTTTTTAGGGTTTTGTTGGGCTTATTGTGTCAGTGTGGGTTGTCCCGGGTTTTAAAGCAAGCGCAACCCGACCTGTGATGGGGTTTTTTTGCACCCCTGTTTTTTCCTTGCTTTTGTTAGGGGCTCTCACACAGACGGTTTTGGTGCATTTTTTGATGCTTTTTTTTTTGGAGAAAGTTCAGATTAAAGCCTTCCTTTTGCACAAAACCAACCGAAAAACCCCTCAAAAAAAGCTCCAAAAACGCGTGGTGTGAAAGCAGCGTTATAGTGTAGTTTATTTTAGACAGTGGCGAGGTGCGAGAACAAGGGACATTTTTTAAGCGGATATTGTATGAGGGCTGCTGGGGGCTTAGTGCCAGGGCTGATTTTTATTCCCAGTCCGGCCCTGCTACCAACTCTCCACCAGCCCGACCTTCACCAGACCAGTCCTCAAAGGGCCAACAAACTAGGGAAGACCAAATTAGATTTGCCCCCCACCACCGATTTCCAAAAACTCCAAGGACCCCACCCCGCCGCAGCTACCGTGACAAACAAAACCCACCACTTGGTCAACCGACTACCAACTCCTGAAACCACCATAAGGGAGGGAGGGTGGGCTCCTATTCCGCTGCCCGCGCTTCTGTTCCCGCGCCGCGTGGGGTGTGGTATATATACAACCCCCTCCCTTGCATAGCGCGCGAGGAGGAGGGGCCCTTCCTAATTTGGGCTGCGCCCTGATGTCCGGCCCCGGTCTTGTCCATTCTTTTCAGGCCTACAGTATAGGCGCCATTAACACAGTAAACTATAGGAGGCAACAAGGTCAGGACGATGGGTAGGCAAAGGTAGGCGACTGCTGAAGTCGCCACTTCATCCCAGGCAGGAAAGGGGACGCAAGTAGGGATGGAGTGGGCTGAATTTTCCCATTGGGGGGCGCTATATGCCTTATTTAATTAGGACATCACACTACCTTGTCCTTGTAGGAGGCAGCTATCTGCTTTGGCCAATTGAACAGCGCATTTGAGTTGAAATTATGCTCTTTCGATAGCACAACCAACGCGTAACCCGACCTAACAAAAAAGATCTGGATTTATCCGTAATTTGTGGATCGTTTCCGTACCATCTGCTGACCTTATAATATAAAGTTGCACAGTAAAATTTCAGTAGATAAAACAGTAGCAGACCAGACAGAGCCGAGATAGACCCACATGTAGCCTCCAGATACATTCAGGCATGTAGACATCTAAACAGTTGGTAATTAGTGGTCTTTGTGTTTACATCTGGGGGTCATTGAGATGCAGATGTTAGAGTCACAATTAGTAACTGCCTTGATGTCAAGTCTGGGGATTGGAGTCTGGAGATCAGGCTTTGGTCCAATGATTCATTGCCATATTTGGAATTGGGAAGGAAATGTTTTTCTTGTATAGAGACAATTAGGCTCCAAATCATGGGGCGGGGGGTATTGACATCTTCTGGATCAACATTGTATGGTTATAAGGTGGACTTGATGGATGTGTCTCTCTTTCCAACCTTATCAAATATGATGTGAATGTTTGCCCCGTTTTCTCCGCTCTTCAGTCTTTAACTCCTTACTGACATGTGACATATGGATACGTCCTCATGCCGGTAAGAAGCTATAAATTACAGTAACCACAAAAATCCCAATATACCAATACTGGTGGGACGCTTTCTTCAACCAACATCAATGTTTTGCCCAGTGACAGTCCCAAAACATCACCGCTTTAGAGGAGATCTGCATGAGGAATGGGCAACATCCCAGCAACAGTGGTGCCGACCTTGTAAGACAGAAAACTTTCTGACCTCTGCTTTCCCAAACAAAGGAATAGAACAAGTATTGAGAGGAACTTTTTAATTGGACCAATACTTATTTTCCACATAATTTGCAAATAAATTCTTTCCAAATCAGACAATGGATTTTCTGGTTTTTTCTCATTTTGTCTCTCATAGTTGAGGTCGACCTATGATGTCAGTTACAGGCCTCTCTCATCTTTTTAAGTGGAAAAACTTGCACAATTGGTGGCTGACTAAATACTTTTTTTCCCCACTGTACCTGCTGCTAACAGCAAGGATCGGAACCAGCTCCAATCCCTGCTGTTGAGCCCTTTAGCAATTGCAGCTGCAGTATCTAAACGAATGAGAAACGGTGCTGCACATCATTCCTCCCTCCGACTGGCCCTCCGTGATGAGTCTGCAGGGTGCCACATGGTCAATATGGCAGATGGAAGCCTAATGAAGGCTTCCGTAGCCACCATATTGGCAACTCTCTCACTTCCTGCCTCAGGCAGGAATTAAATGAACCGCCATCTTGGTACACCCTTATGCATTATTTAAAAAAATGCAGAAGGGTGTACAAGCAAGTCGAGTCCCTAGTGGTCAAATACCAGTACTGGGTTAAGATTGGTGGAGGCCCTCGGGTGAAAAATTTGACCCATCTTTGGTTTGAAGCCCACAATTGACCTCTGTAATACAGCCTCATATTGAAGAAGTGGCCTCAAAGGAGCATGGACCTTGCTACTGAAGTCAATGGACACATTATACAAGTAGGGGGGACTTCCTGTAAAGTAAAAAACAAAAAAAGGTTTATAAAAAATTTAAGTTCAAATCACTCCCCTTTTGCCATTTTACAAATAAAAGATATACATAATTAGTATTGCCGCATCCAATTTATTTAAATATAATATCATTTATCCTGTACATTGAGAATCATAGAAGAGAAAAAAATTAAAACCCCCAAATTACATGTTTTTTTCGGTCATTTCACGTCCCCAAAATACTGGAATAAAAAATGATCACATAGGGCAACATGTATGATTTTTGCCGTTTAAACTCCAGTTTTTATGCGCATAATAATAGTAGTATAGAATGGGGCTGATTTATGAACCTGTTCTACAGCGGGTCATAAATCAGGCGCATTCTAACGCTTAGAGGAAACTTCTGGCTCAGGGAAACCACTTTCAAAGTGCTCTACCTGTTCCAGCTGTAAAGTGCCCGGATTTGCCGTACTGAAGCTATAAATATGGAACTTCATACGGTTCTCCCGCATGCCCCACGAAATCAGGCGCATTACAAATTGTCGCGGGTGCCCTGTAATGCACCTGATATTGGCGTGGGGGACATTTACACCTATTGCGAACGGGGCTCCACTAGATGTCGGGCTGAAAAGACGCCAGACTTCTGGCGCAGCCCCATTCATACATGTTGCCCATAGTCCCCAAAAAGGTGCCAATAAAACCTACACTTCAGCCAGTAAAATTTAAACCCTCACTCTGGTCCATAGGTGGAAAAAACAAAAAAGTTATTGGTGGCGGAAAATGCCGCTGTATTGCAAAGTTAATTTTTTTTAAATGTACTAAAACAAAACAAAAACCTTACATATTTGGAGGTGATGGAATCGTATCGACCTTCAGAATACAGAGAACGCTTCATTTATACAGAAGAGTGGACACCGTGAACACAAAATCCCCGCAAACATGGTGCAAATATGTTTTGTTTCTTTTCACATTTCACGTGAAATTTTTTTCGGGTTCCCCCGTATATATTATGAGAGGTAAATGGCACCATTAAAACATTGGCCTTGTCCCACAAAATAAAAGTCCTCATATTTTTATGTAGATGAAAAAATAAAAAAGTTATGGTTCTAAGAAGTGGGAAGAAAAAATTAATTAGGCCCTGTTCACATGGCGGGTTTGGCTGCGGTTCCCGCGGCCAGACCTCGTTCTAACCTCGCCGCAAACTCAATTCTCCCGACGCGGGTTTGCGGCGCGGGCGCTGGGCGTGGTCTCGGCGCGGGTGGGGTGTGGCTTGGGGCGCGGCTTGCGGATAGGATTTGCCCCCATGCAAATTAATAGGCAGGGGGCAAACCGTGCCGCAGCCCAGCCGCACACCACCCGCGGTGACACCCGCGGAAACACCGCGTGGCCGCCGCGCTGAGAACTCCCTGTCAAGAATTGACAGGAGAGTTCTCACACACGCGCGGCAAGGCCGCGGCCCCATAGCCGCAGCCACACCCGCGGCGTGTAGATATAAACGCGGTTTCCAATAGGAAACCATGTTATTAAACTAGGCATGATTTGCACGTGGTTTTGGCATGAAATCCGTTGTGTGAACATGCCCTTATTAAGACCATGTGACGGAAAGGAGTTTATGTTAATTGGTGGTCAGTGAGATAAAATAATGTCATCCAAGTCCTGGTAAAGCAACAGGCTAACACTAACTGTTCAGGCTGTGGGTGGTTCTACAGCTTCAGACTTACACTTCCCGTTCAGGCTGTGAGCGGTTCTACAGCATCATGCCCAAATGTCCTGTTCAGGCTATGGGTGAATCTACAGCTTCAGGCTTTCACGTCCTATTCAGGCTGTGAGCGGTTCTACAGCTTCAGGCTCACACTTCCTGTTCAGGTTGTGGGAGGTTCTACAGCTTTCGACTGACACTTCCTGTTCACATTGTGGAACAGCTTCAGGCTCCCACCTCCTGTTTAGGCTGTGGGAAGTTTTACAGCTTCAGACTCACATTTCCTGTTCAGACTGTGGTCTTTTCTACAGCTTCAGGCTCCCACTTCCTGTTCAGGCTGTGGGTGGTTCTACAGCTTTATGCTCCCACTTCCTGTTCAGGCTGTGGGTGGTTCTACAGCTTATGCTCCCATTTCCTGTTCAAGCTGTAGGCAGTTCTACAGCTCCAGGATCCCACTTCCTGCTCAGGCTGTGGGCAGTTTTACAGGGTCAGGCTCACACTTCCTGTTCAGGCTGTGGGTTGTTCTACAACTTCAGACACACACATCTTGTTCAGGATGTGAGTGGTTCTATAGCTTCAGCATCACACTTCCTGCTCAGGCTGTGGACGGTTTTTACAGCAATAATTGGCATCTCAGCTCTGCTATTCCTAGCTGAGCCTGTAACAGTGACAGTGAGCGCAGGAGGTTTGTAAACTGTAGTTCCCAAGGCTACAGAGCTCTTAAGGGTTAAAGCTTGTCAGTAAGTAATGTTTAAAAGCTCCAATTTTTTAAGATAAGGAACATAGCAGGAAGTGACATCACCATTCCAATCACTGCTCCTACCTGTAAAAGCAAAGAGAGGTGTTTGGTAACCCAAAGAAACTTGTTTTAAGAAGCACAAGATAAGAACTGTTCTAACTCTGGAAGGAAGCAAAATCAGACCAGCAATGTATTTGGAAATAATCTTAATTTATTTCTGCCGATATGTTTAAAGCAAATCAATGAAATGGGAATACCTTTTTAAGGGTCTTTGATGGTCCAAAGAAGAGGTAGTTGGGTGGTCCTATGTGAGAGCACGTCTCATCTAAAATCTAAGAAGATCTCTGGCTCCGCTGTGTCCATTGATTTCAGTAGTAAGGTCCATGCTCATGTGAGGCCACCTTCAATAGAAGGCGGTGTTACGGGTTTAATTGTGGTCTTCAAACCAGAGATGGGTCAAATTTTTGACGACCCAAGAACCAATATTAACCCAGTTCTGATTAACATATACAGATCACTACTACCCAATGTTACGGTCTTGAGGTGGATCCGCTGGACCACCGCAGGCGATGGCGTAAGCCCACACCAAGGAGTGGAGTCTAAGTGGGTCCCGGTATTCACCAGAGCCCGCCGCAAAGCGGGATGGACTTGCTGCGGCTGGAGTCCACCAGGTCACTACCACTGGCGGGGCTTGCCTGCGGTGGCGGCCAAGGGTACGAGGTACAGGAACGGCAGGCAGGCTCGTAGTCGGGGACAGGCAAGAAGGTCAGGGCAGGCGGCTGTGGTTCGTGAACGTAGACAGGCAGAAGGTCAGGGCTGGCGGCAAGGATCGGGTCGGTAAAACGTAAGCAAAAGGTCTGGTACACGGTAGGCGAGACAAGGCTTTCTGAACGCTTTCACAATAGGCATGAGCACTAAAGATCCGGCAAAGCCACTGAAGAGGCGGGCTAAAATGGAGCAGTGCCCGGCAATGGCCAATTACCGGCGCACTGTCCCTTTAAATCTCAGACTGCCGGCGCGCGCGCTCCCTAAGGGGCGGCGCCGCGCACGCCGAGAGACCGAGACAGACGGGGCAGGAGCGAGGCCGGGTAAGTTACTGGGGACCCGGGCAGCGGGATGAGCGGACCCCGGACCCGAGGTGCGGGACGGGCGCCGCTCGGAGTCGGGGCACGGATGCGCCTGCGCCCGGGACGAGGGTCGCAGGGGCATCCGTGACACCCAACATATGTTTTTTTAATTTTTTTTGTTTTTTAAACACTCATTTTTGCTCTTTCCTTTCCTCCATTTTGCGAGGCGTGGAGCGGCCGCTGAAACCATGCAGCTTTTTGTGAGAGCGCAGAATCTGCACACCTTTGAGGTGTCTGGGCAGGAGACTGTCCCAGATCAAGGCTCACATCTCTACCCTTGAAGGAATCTCCTCTGAAGACCAAGTTATTCTCCTTGCTGGTACCCCTCTCTCCGATGAAGCCACCTTAGCCCAAAGTGGAGTATGTGAACTCTCTACCCTGGAGATAGCTGCTCGTCTTTTGGGAGGTAAAGTCCATGGTTCTCTAGCTCGTGCCGGTAAAAGTACGAGGTCAGACTCCAAAGGTGGCCAAGCAAGAGAAGAAGAAAAAGAAGACTGGCAGGGCAAAAAGGCGCATGCAGTACAACAGGCGTTTTGTCAATGTGGTGCCCACCTTCGACAAGAAGGGACCCAAAGCCAACTCTTAATTTGTCATAAAGAGTCAATAAACATATAGAACTTCAAAAAAAAAAAAAACACTCATTTTTATTGTTTTAATGCAAACTAAAATTTACAGCGTACAACATTTTATGCATAAACAAAGATATACTTGTCATTCACTAAATAAACCAAAAGTGTTTAAAAAAATTTGTCGTGTTTGTTTATAGAGGCTAGAGTCCATATAATTCTCGCCGCTGTTTCCACTTCTCATATGTTTAAAGAGCAGAGGGTATAGACAATTCGTAACCAAGGTGTTCTCCTTTCCAACATATGTTTTACAATTCTTTTAGCTTTAGGGCTCTCAAATTGGGAGAGCCCCATAGAAGCAACCTTGACCTGCACTTAACCATGGTCCATTCATTCATGGAGGAGATAATTGCTCCGTCTGAGCACCATGCTGTCAGACTTATCTTTCCAGCTGCTAATTGGTTGACTGGTGCCTTAGGCTACAACTTCTTGCGCCTGTTTTGCCAAAATCCTTAACACCTCTGTGCTGCAGTCGCAACAAATGTTTTATCACATGTGACAGATTAGCCTGCATTTCCTGTCTACCGGGATTAGTCCCACCCCATATTTACATAACCTTACTTTTCCCTTTAAAAAAACCAACTTTTTCAGACACATATAATGTTTCGGGAGATACAGGCCAGGATTTCCCCCCTTGTTATGTATTTGGCCTTTTTTTAACCCTTTAAAAACTGCCCACTGTCTTTTGATGGTGGGTTGGTGCGTCTCTTCTGTGGCGGCAGCGATGCCAAAAGATGTTGCTGCTTTCAGAAGGGGTTTGCAGCTTCAAGAGCCGCAGCTGAGCTAGGAAAGGAGCTATAGTTAAGTAAGCCTGCTGTCAGGGCACACTATGTGGGGCCCTGACAGCAGCTTGAGTCATACTGACACAGAGTGTAATTATTAGCATAGATTGGTATACAGGGCTGGTTTTTTACTTATTAAAAAGGGTTTTCCCCGGATTTTAAAAAAGCTTGTTGGACCGTCAAGGCATGGTAAAAAATAGAAGACACATACTTACCTCTCATACTTATCTCCTGTTCAGTCTCGGCTATTGGTCGGTTCACCCCCGCTGAAGCAGTGAACAGTCATCGTTCGCATGACAGGTGCAGGCAAACATAGGCCACAGTGGTTACGTGCACTGGATGTTGTAACCCCAAAACCTCTCCGTTCTGAATGGGAGGTGGTCGGGGCTCTCCCCAAAACATGAATGGGTTCTGAGTTTAAACCGACAGCAATGCTATTCTAAAAAATACTGGGGCCCCCCAGTGGATTGATTTCGGGGCCCACCTGGGGTTTTATTTTTGGGCCCCAACGGAAGTTTATTTTGGTGCCCACCAGTGGGTTGATTCTTTGGGGCCCACCAGTGGAGTGGATTCTTGGGCCCCAACAGTGAAGTTGATGCTTGGGGTCCCACCATGGAGTTTATTCTTGGGGTCCACCAGTGGAGGATTCTTGGGGGGCCCCCCATGGAGTTGATTTTTAGTATCCCAGTGAAGTTGATTTTGGGGCCACCAGTGAAGTTTATTCGGGGCCACCCGTGGAGTTGATCTTTGGGGCCCACCTGGGGTTGATTCTTGGGCCCACCATGGGGTTGATTCTTGGGGTCACCAGGAGTTATTTTTGGGGCTCACCAGTGGAGTTTTTCTTTGGGCCCCCCCAGTAGAGTTGATGCT
>JAODAL010079297.1:0-12622 GCA_025379985.1 Phyllomedusa bahiana | reverse complement strand
ATTTGTCGGGGGGTAGCGCGGGTTAGACTCTGCCAAGCAAGTCCACCCCGTTTTGCGGGGCCCTCTGGTGAAAACGGGACCTACTTAGATTCCGTCCCGGCATGGCTAACACATCGCTTGCGGTGGTCCGGGGGATCCACTACTGCATTAAGGTGTTTGTGCTTTTAATTCAGTAAATTTCACAGGTTTTTAAAAACGCCACATAGAGTCATTTTTCCTGGTGTTTTTGGGAGGAAAATTTTTATTCAAGGGTTAATTAAGGGGGTTTTTTGTGTTTTATATTCAGTAAAATACACACTTTTTTAAACGCCACATTGAGTAATTTTTCGGTTTTTTCTGGGCGCAATTTATATTAAAGGAGAAATTAAGCGTGTTTGGTTTAATATTCAGAAAAATATACAGTTTTTTTTAAACGCCAAAAGACGAGTAAGTTTTCCCGTGATTTCTGGAGCGCAATTTTTTTCAAGGGTCAATTAAGCGTCTTTGTGTTTTTTATTTTAGTAAAAAATGGTGTTTTTAAAACACCACATAGAGAAATTTTTTCCCCGGGGTTCTTTTGGAGGCAATTTATATCCCAAGGGTTACCCAACCTGTTGTGGGTTCATTTGGATAAAATACAGGGTGTGTTTTTTGATATCAGTATCTTCATTAAACAGGTCTGTAAATTTTTTAACAAACAGATGTCAGACAGGAGAGGTGACAGGGTTTCACAGGAGTGGGTGGCACAAAAATTCCTGAGCGGGCCCAGGTGCAGCACTAAGGGGAGTGCAGTGTGGCCCGGTGAGGCCCCAAAAACTGCCATGTCATGAGCGGCCGCGTTGTCAGAAACCCAAAGGGTTCTTGTTTGGGTTTAAAGTAGGTCTAATTCATTGATTTCCCCTACCCAAACCCGGGGGTTCGTCGTTAAATCTTGTTGGCTGGCCCGGGGGAAAAAGGTCACGCCCCCCCCTGTCCTAAACCCCCCTCTGCCCGTTGGGGTTTTTTAAGCGGAAATTTTAGTATGTGGTCGGGGCCAGCCCCCACTATACAGGAAGAGAAAAATTTGAGGACGTCAGCAGTATTTGGGAAAGGGAAGAGGTGGGGCAGAATCCCTGCTTTTTTTAATTTTATTGTTTATGGAGAGTGGTTGGGAGGTTTTTTGGAAAGGGGTTTAGCCTCTGCATACCAAGACTTTTGAGGGGGACAGCAGTGACGATCAAACACTCATGAAGTTAAACGTGGTGGTTTAAACCCGTTTCTGCGTTACACCTTTTTTTTCAAATGAGGTATGGAATTTAATGAAGTACAATAATACGGGAAATTTTTTAGGTGCTTTTTTTTGCATTCTTCTGGGGCCCTCCCCTGTTACCGGTGGAAAACAAATTACATCCAACGTTTAAAGTTATTTAAGAAAGCAAGTTGATAAATGTTCATTTGTTCTGAACAAGGTGATAAAGGAAAAGTTTGTTGAATTGTATCTAGGTGTCCCCGATTTTGAAAACTGTGAAATTTTTTTTAGCTGCATTTGTAATGGAAAGGCTCCTCAAAAACCGTCTCCAAGATTATAAAATAAGTTAAAAATTAATAAATAAAAAAAATAATAATAAAATAATAAATAATAAAAAAAAATCTTTAGAGGGCCCATAGGGGAAAGTGGGTTTTTTTCAGCCTATTGTCATATCGGGTACGGACTCTTGCCCCCATCCTTTGTAGAAAACCCTTTCTGCTTTTCCTGACCCTTAAACCACCTGTCCGACTCTGGGGTTTTCCTTGATTCTGTACCGCGCTTTTCACCTCGGCTGCCACCGCAAGCAAGTAGTCGGGGGAGCGCCTGGTAGACTCCCGCCGCAGCAAGTCCACCGCTTTGCGGCGGGCTCTGGTGAAAAAATGGGACCTATTAGAGTCCGCTCCCTGGGTGGATACTACCATTGTTGCGGGGTGGTCCAGTGGATCCATCCGCTTCCGTGACAACTTTAAACGGGAAGGGGACTTCCCCTACACATCCCGGGCAGCTGTTTTTTTCATCATTGTCAAAGGTTTAATTTTCAGTTGTCGCAGAGAAAGCACAAAACAGGATTAACCTGGGCTTAAATAGTGGTGACTTCGTTGCCAGGGAAAAAAAATCCGTCCCCCTTGGATATAAAACCATTAAAGACCCTTTTTCTGTTCATCAATTTCCCCTGTTCATAAATTTCCCCCTGTTAATATATTTATTACCCCTGTTCATAAGTTTCCCCCTGTTAATATATTTATTCTTGTTTATAAATTTCCCCTTGTTCATCAGTTCCCGTCTGCCCCTTTTACCGACTTTTCTGCTATGTTTTGCCTCGAATCACCCCCGCTGCCCTGAAACTGTTGGGCCCCCACCTTTGACTACGTTTCGTCTTACGTTTTTGGTACCCCGCTGGCCTGGTGGCCCCCGCAAGTAGTCACGCCAGGGTAGGGGCCCTGTTAGGACTCCCCCCACAAAAAGCCCATCCTGCCTTGCGGGGGGCCCTTGGTAAAAACCGGGAAAACCCTATTTAAAGCCCCCTTTCCCCCTGGATTTTGCCCGCTACCCACCTTGCGGCGGTCCGGGGGGGGCCCACTACCCTTGTTGTTAAAATGGCAGAAGTGAATCCCAAATTTTCCCCGGGCCCAGTAAATTTTTATGGGTCCATACTTAAAAAAGTAGTACCCAAACAGTACCCCCAACTTGGACAGGACTTGCCCAGCTTCGCCCCTTAGGGATTGTTTGGCCCACATTCTGCTGTTCGTTTTGGCCCAATGTCTTGGTGAAAAAAACTGCGGCACCTTGAGAAACGAGGCCCCAGGAAATCTCCCAGTAGATAAATGTAATAGACAGGGAGATTTTCCTGGGGGCAGGGGGTTTGGTGAAGTCTTGACTCCCTTTAAAATGGGAGGGTTCCCATGGGTGCTGCTGCTGTTGAGAAGGAGGGCCACCACTCTAAAAAACCGTTTTTGGGGACCGCATGATGTTGATGCAGGGCCGTGGTCCCAAACGGTTTGGGTTCCCTTGGGCCCCCTTTACCTTTCTGCCCACAGTTTCTACATCCCCCGTGCCCGGTAAAGGGTTTTGAGAACTGTGCCGTTTCCCTTTTGGGGGACCTGGAAAAGTGGGGTGGTCAAAATTTCAGGGCCCGTTTGGTTTCCTAAACCTCGAAATGTTTGCAACCCTGCTGACTCCCGGGCCACACTACCAACTTTTGGTCTCCCAACCTTTTGCTTGCACGCAATTTTGCCGCTCTTTTTCCCCAAAATTATAATGATGAACCCCTTGTAAAATGTTGGTCTGGGCCCAGCTTTTAGTTCACATGGCTTTCAAAACCCCCCGAAATGCTGATTGACACCCAACTTTACAATTCCCCGGCCCAAAATTTTAAACCCTCTTACTGTCCAAGATCCCGGGATTGTTGTCTTTCAAATCCTCCTTTTTTCCCCATCCCATTCTATTAAAACGTTTTTGTAAAATGAAAATTAAGGGTTCCCGGGTTCTGGGCCCAAGGGGTATTTAAAGTTTAGGTGGGGGCGTAGGGGCCCACTTCATCCCGGGTGAAAAGGGGGCATTTTGGGGGCGAAATTTTTTTTCCCATTTGGGGGGGCATTTTATGCCTTTTTTAATTAGGGCCCAAAAAAACCCTTTTTCCCAGCTTTGCCGGGCTTCACCCAGCTTTCAAGTGCAATCAGCTACCTTTGTTAATGTTTGCCTGTCCCCCCATTTCCTCATCAACGGTGTCACTTACAAAGCCTGGACCGTCGAAACTTTAACCCCCCCCTTTGCAATTTTCCTCATAAATATTTTTTCCCGCTTCTGAAAGGGAAGAAGGGGGAATGTTTCCTCACCTCTTTGCTGTCGCTTGTCCTCAAATATTTCTTTCCTATGTAAAAGGGTTTGCGAACTTTTAGTAGTTCTCGGCTGTGGAAAGCAAAAGGGAAAGAGGTGGGTTGAGGACGGGTGTGGGGCCCCTCACCTGTTTTCCCGGGCCATGCCAACAAAGGGTTTTTGTCTGTAAAACCCCCGACTTTTGGCTGGGGGGTTTTTTTCAAAATGTCATCGGGAAAAAGGTGATGACCTAGTTGTGGTAAACAATGGCCGCTAGAGGGACCCCGGGAAAGTTTTTGGCCTCGGAGGAGGGACCCCTGTTTAAATGTCCCCTTACTGGGGGCTGGGGACCTTTTGGCAGCTCCAGGAACCCTACTATTGTGTTCTTTGCGCTATTTTTGGGGATCTTAGCCCTCAGTTGTTTTTTTCCAGCTGGTGTTTCCCAAAGGGACTTTATCGGGACTGCTTCCCGTTCAGTTTTTTGGTCATTTTTTCTGTCCCCAAAAAGGGCCCCAGGGAATTGAAAAATTTGAAGCAAATTTTTAAGGGGGGGGCCACCCGTCTTTGTGCCGTTATCTTACAAAAACCACAGTTTTGTTTGAAGCCCAAAACCAAAGCTCCCTCTGCATTTTTAAAAAATTGGCCCAAATGTTCTAAAAGCCCCCTGCAGGCTCTCTGCCCCAGGGAAATGGGGTTTTTTTTTTTAATTTGAGGGGATGAAAAGAATTTTGGTGGGAAAAAAATTTGGGGGGGGTGAAGTTGTTAAAATAAAATTTTTTTGAGAAATTCCCCAAAATTCTTAGCAGAAAATGTTTAATTTTTTCCCCCTACGTATTAATATGTCTGTATCTGGTTCACAGAATATTCTTTCATAGACCACTTTTTGTAGGTACTAACCACTGCATGCCAGAAATAACTTACATGATGTGCTGTTTTGCAGATTCTCTAACCAAGTACGGTAGTCTAGAATTTGTCTCTAGTCAAAGTTGCCTAAATCCTTTGCTTACCCATTTTATCTGCTTCCATCAAACTATGTCAAGAACTAACTGTTCTTTTGCTGCTCAACATATCCCACTCCTTGACAAGTGCTATTGTTACTAGATAATCAATGTTATTCACATCACATTTTTATCGTTCTGGCTCTTGAGTTTACATTGCAGTTACAAGCAAATACACTTCTCTTTACATGTTAAAAAAAAAAACTTTGCTATTAAAATTGCAAAGGATGATAACAAAGCATTGCACTAAACATCTATTATCTTGTTCTGAAAGGTGGAACTCCCACTTAAATAACTGAACTAATGAAGTATGAATAAATGCTCTGTCTAGTTTACCTATAATTGTTGAAAACTGCTTATACCAAATTTGTCAACTCAGGCTTCTTATATGAAATGTTTTTCTCCAAAATTGCAACATTGGCACAGGAAGTATTAATAATCTTAACTGCTACAAAAATGGCAAATTAAGTTTAATGTAAGGTCATGCACTTGGGAAGAGGAAATAAAAGGTGCAATTATGTAATAAATAATAAGATGCTGGGTAAAACTATGGCTGAATAAGACTTTGGGGTAATGGTAGATAGTAGTCTAAAATGTAGTGACCAGTGCCAGGCAGTAGTGATGAGCGATCACTAAAAAATCGAGATCGAGCCGATTCTCGATTGTGAAGAAAATCGTGATGATTTTCAATTTTGATCAATCGCCGGTTCCCATTAAAGTCAATGGGAGAAGAGGATCAGGTTAATTTTTATACCGAAACAGGTAAGAAGAAGAAGGAATTACCATCCAGAACATGGTACAACTTAGTGAAGACAATTTGGCTCTAAGGCCTCGTTCACACGGCTTATTCTGGGATGGATTGGAGCCGTACTGCACGCCGTATTTGCGCTTCAGTACGGCTCCAATCCGTCCCAGTCATTACGGTAATTCATAGTTCTCATAGAGAACTGTGGATTCCCTCGCTCCTCCCCGCTCGGCAAATCCGCCGCGGGGGGAGAAAGTGACATACACATTATTTACGGCGCGGACATTCCGTAAATAATGCATTGTCTATGGGGCCAGCGGGCAGCTCCCCCGCCGCGCTCCCGCCCCTGATTCAAGCCGTAACTGCGGGCGAAATCCGACCCGCAATTACGGCTTGAATAAGCCGTGTGAACACGGCATAAGAGTCACAAAAAAAAATTCACAGGCTAAAATAATTAATTCCTTTGAATGGCTAATCAAAAAAATGAGGACAGCATAGCTATAGGAGGTGCAGTGGTAGCAGCTGCTACGGGGTCACTTTGACACATAAGAAGACACCGGTATTGGAAATGGCACATGGTTACTGGCAGGAGCCCCTTTTCACTTTTTGCACCAGAAGATGTCATATACGTGGTGGCATCAAGAACATCCCAACAGGGAGCACGGAGGTTCAGCTGGCAGGGCCATAGTTATAGGGGATGCTTTGGTAGCCATGGCTGCCTTCAGTCATCTATTAACCATTTCAAGGCCCCATGCAGCTAAATCAAATGGGGCTCCCACTCATTACTAGTTCCTATTTTTTACATATCACTAGGCCCCATTTTGATTAGGGTCCCTGACGGGAGTACTGCGCTATTGCCACCCCTGGCACTCCTTTTACAGTAGCCTAGCCCCCAAACCATCAAAAATGATCTTTTGGACACACACAAAAAAAATTAGCATGAAGAAATGAGTTTTTAAAAAGATTTTTGGGAATAGGACATTGACTATCGCTGCGTTTTACAGCAGCATGAACCCAAAACCAATGAAAACCGTGTTCTTAAATGCCTATACTTTGCAAGTGGCAAATAGGAGTAGAAATATAATTTTTTCTATGGAATATCTATGAAAAGTGGTCTTATGGAAGAACTCTAACACCAAATCAACAGTGTTCTTGCTTCAATCCTTAAACATTGCAACTGGCAACTAGGATTAGAAATATAATTTTTTCTATGGAATATCTGTGAAACGGGGTGTGATGGAAGTACGGTGTGTTGTACACCAGCTGTCCCCCCAAAACAGCAGCAATTAACTTTTCTGCAAGAAACCAGTGTGTCACAATGATTTCCTTTGAGAGGTTTCTGTAACAGTGACTTCTGCACAAGCTATCAACCTCCCCCACCCCACAAAAGAAAAAATATCTGCAGCAAGGAAGTTTAGGGAAATACAAAGATGCAGTCAGCAGCAATATCAAAATCTCTGACTACTACTGTCTAGGATTCCCTAATCTTGCTGTACCACAAACCTAACTGATCTATCCAGCAGCTTCCCCTTTGTGAAATCACTGGGTGTGTCTGCCTGCTTTTAAAAAATCAGAGCAAAGAGAGCAATGTGTTCAGTTAACAGTCTGTAATCTTAATGGTGTTCAGCAGGACATACAGTGACATATGACATAGATAAAACAGGGTCATGTGATTTTAGCAGCCAATGAGATTCCTACACCCTCCACTGGTGACGTTCTTGCCCCCTCTGTGCTCTGCAAAGATTGGCTGGTGAAAAGTACAGGAAGCTGGGAAAATGGCGCAATCTGAATTATCGATCTCAATTTATTATCTGATTTTAAGAAAAAAATCGGATCGAATCAAGGTTGAGAAAACTGTAAAAATCGACTCTATTTCAACTTTTCTCGATTAAATCACTCATCTCTAACAGGCAGCTGTTGCAAATAAAATCATAAGTGCTATTAACCCCTTACCACCGAAGCCAGTTTTGGCCTTCTTGACAGAGCCCCGTTTTTAAAATCTGACATGGATCAATTTATGTGAGAATAACTTTTTGACCCTTTTACCTATCCATGTGATTCAGAGAATGTTTTCTCATGACACATTGTGCTTTAAGTTCGTAAGAAACTTTGGTCCATACAATCCTTGTTTATTTGTGAAAATTATCAAAATATCATAAATATTTGCCATTTTCAAAGTTCAAACATTTCTGCGTGTAAGACAAATTTTAATTCCACTCAAAATAGTTTAAATCTAGCATTTACAATATGGCTACTGTAGGTTGACACAATTTTTTAAATGTCTTTTTTTGCAACATTAGGGGGCTTAGAAATTTAGTAGTAATTTTTCATATTTTCAAGAACATTTGCAAAATAGATTTTTTTTTAGGGACCAGTCCAGTTCTAACATGGCTTTGAAGGGCTTGTGGGGCAGATATCCATCTAAGAAACTAGACCCCTTAAAGTATTTATAAAAGCATTTACGAAGTATGTTACCCCTTTAGGTATCTTACAGAAATTAAAGCAATGGTAATATATTGTATTAATTGTTCACATTCCATCTTTTAGTATTGAGGGATATTTACTATTCCCCTGTATTGTTTATCTCTATCATAGATTATCTTATTATTTTTTTAATTCTTATTATTTTTTATTTATATATATATATATATATTATATATATATATATATTATATATATATATATATATATTTATTTATACAAATAAATATATATATCATATATATATATATATATACATATATATATATATATATATATATATATATATATGTCTACATTTTTTTTTTTTTAATTTTGAAGCACTTTAATCACTTAGAAGGTGCACCTGATATGTAGTGTCTGTTTAGAATGAGCAGATTAAGCACTGTATAGTGTTGGATAGTAATGTATTGTTTAGTGCTGCATAGGAATGCATTCTCTCTAAGTGCAACCTGGAACCTTTCTATTCAGTCCAAGTTCCATAGAGGGACTCTAATGTGCCGCCTGACATCACTTCCGCTTCCAGCTCCACACTGAAGCATGCCAAGCGGCACCTGTTCATACATGCTGAGTGACACATCACAGAATGTATAAGTTTTAATTTACCAGTTACAATAGAGTAAATATTGATTTGTTTTCAGTTATGTGAGCTTTAGATCTATATTGTAACGTGGGTTTTTACCTTGATTACATGCAATGTTGTATAATACGTTTAACGATTGACATATCCCCGCCCATACTGCTGATTTCTATTTAAACCTGTTCACTATGATATGTATCATTCACTCCTGAGGAAGCACGCAATGGTGGTGTGCGAAACGCGTTGAGAGATTAAGATATTTTAAAGTTTTTTGTCATTTTAATTATTTTTAATTATTTTTAAAATAAATGGACACTCTGTCTTGAGTTTATGAGTGTTCATTCAGTGATTCCTATTGGACCCAATTGTGACCTGAGCGCTGGAGACCTTAGGGTTTGATACCCATCTTTCTCTGTATTGTGCAATAGAAATTAAAGCAAAGTAGAGATGAAATTTAAACATTTTTTGCAGATTTTCAATATTTATCCATTATTCACTGGAACACAGTAGTTGTCACCAGGAAAATGCAACTTAATATTGATTCCCCAAATTCTTCCATTTTTTGAGATATCCCATATGTGGCCCTAGTGCGCTATTTGGCTCAACCACATGCCTCAGAATAGGAGGAGCACCTACTGGACTTTGGGGTCTCATTTTCATTCGGATTTTCTTTAGGCGCCATTCCAGGTTTGCGGACACCCTAAGATGCTAAAGCTTAGTAAACACCCCTAAAAAGTCCCCATATTGGAAACTACACCCCTTAATGAATATATCCAGGGGTGCAGTGAGTATATTGACCACACAGGTGTTTCACAATTTTTTTAGCGTTAGGCTCTGAAAAAAAAAAAAAAAAAATTTCCAACAATTGTAGCTGAAAATATTTCATTTTTACATGAAATCTTTGAAAAAAAAGGATCCCAAATTGTGTCATGCAATTTCTTTCAAGTTCGGCAATATCCTACATGTAGGTGTAAACTGCTGTTTGGGTGCATGGTAGGGCATACAAGGAAGGGAATGCTGTTTGGCTTTTGGAGCGCAGATTTTGGTGGGTGCCATGTCGCATTTGCAAAGCCCACAAAGCAGCAGAACAAGTGAAACCTTCCAGAAGTCATCCCATTTTGGATTCAACACCCCTCATGGATCTCCTCTAGGGGTGTATTGTGCATTTTGGATGCACAGGTGTTCAAGGCTTTTTCCGGAGTTGCCATCTAAACCAAATTGGTACTTTTTACCCAAAATACACAAAACCCTGAAGGACCCCCCGGGACGTCCAATTGTTGCTGGCATAGGCTCTGTTACGGAGCCTCTGTCTCAATACTTGGACTGGCTGTTGAGACCACTTTTAAAAATGGTCCCTTCATATGTATTGGATACCAAATCAATACTGCAAATGCTAGATAGATTGCCAGTATGTTCGGGGTATCGTCTTGCGACAATTGATGTCGTAAGTCTGTATACCCGAATACAGCATGAGGTGGGCATAAAAGCAGTATTGTTGTTTTTATCAAGAACTAAGAGATAACAAATATATACAATACATAGGGGAGCTGTTAAGTTATGTTTTGACTCATAACGCGTTTTGTTTCAATAACCAGTGGTACTTGCAATGTACAGGAACGGCTATGGGGACGCCCATAACCCCATTTTTTGTGAATTTATTTTTGCCGTATTGGGAGGAGAAATATATTTACAGTTTAGTAAATCCATTTCTAAAATATATTGTACAATGGTCATGTTTTATCGATGATGTCCTGTTGATTTGGTCTGGAACAGATGAACAGTTTGAGGAGTTCGTGAGGTATATTAATATCAATACTTTTAATATGGAATTTACAGCAATGCTAGGAGGTGAAAAAGTGGTATTTCAAGATCTTGAGATTCAAATCAGTGAGAACGGAAATTAATTTTAACGTGGGTATAGAAAACCAAGTTCTACGAAGGGCATTATTTAAAAAGGAAATATTTTCCCTTTTTGAAATGTAAAAAAAATCCCTTCCTTTTTGGCCCTTTAGCCTCAGGGGTTGGTTTTGGGGGAATACCGGGCCCTGCTTAAAATTCCCCGCCCCACTTGGGGTTGGCCCAAGAGGACCCAAATTTTCCATTACAAAGTTCAAGTAAGAAAATATTTTAAATTTCCCTTTTTCACATTTTTTGTGCATGAAAATTTAAAACCCCCCCTTTGTTATATATTTAATAAGCTTAATAACCCCCCCTTTTTGGCATTGTAACCCCCCCAATTCCATTTCCCCTTTGGGTTTCCCCTTCTTTGAAACCCCGGTATAGTCACCTTGCCCTTTTTTAAATTAGTGTTAGCGTTTAAACGTTGGCTATCGCTTTTGGGTGATAGTCGATAGTGGGCCCCATCGAAAAGGGGTTTTTCGTAGTGGCATTGGGAAATTATGAGCATAAAATTTAAAAATTTCCCAAGGGGGAAGAGCAACAACACCTTTCCCTTTTTCTTACACCCAAACAGGGTGGAGAAGCGGGGAATTTAAACACCACAACAGCAAATGGAAACCCTGCTACATCTTGGCACAAATTTGGGCCCTATAAAAGCCAAAAGAAAAAAAGGGGGGGCACACACCTTTCCCACATCCCTGTTTGTACCAAGCATGACCAAAAAAACCTGCTTCACCCACAAAAAAAAAAAAGTGCCAGAAGGATTTATTTTTTGGGGGCCCAACTTTTTTCTTAAAAGGGCCCATTAAATACCCCTCTGTCCTGGAACGAAAACAGACCCTAAAAAACCTCTTTACCCCAGATTAAAAAATGGGGAAAAATTTTAGTCTTTGAACCACCCTTTTAAATTTTAAACGGGGAAAATTGACTAAATTTGTCCGGGGACCGCAGAAATGCCCCAAAACCTGTCGGGACCCCAGATTAAAAAGTGACAAAAAAAAAGGGGAGTTTTTCCCAAACCACCTTTTTAGTTAAAATTGGACATTTAAAAAACCCTTTTCCGGGACCCACAGAAATGCCCCCTTAAAACCTGTTGCCCCAAATTTTAAAAAAAGGGGCCCGAAAAAAGGGGAAAGTCTTTAAACCCACCTTTTTAAATTTTTTTTTGGAAACTTTGGGACTATACCTGTCCCGGACTCCCAGTATGACCATTAAAAAACCTTCTGCCCCCCAGTTTAAAAAAGGGGGGGGGAAAAAGAGTTTTTCCCAACCCCCCTTTTAGTTAAAACTGGACAGTGACTTTTATTGTCCTGTCCCCCCGCATGCCCCAGGGCCGGATTTTTTGGTGGTGGGGGGGTTGAGAGCCCAGGCTGGCGCCCCGGTCATCTTTTAAACACGCAGGAAAAAAATGCCCTGAGGACCCCAGAAACCCCGAAAACTGTCGGCTAAAGGGCAGAGTGGGGTAAGGGGAAAGTTTTGAGAACCCCAAACCCATTCCTCATACACATCAAGACCGGGTACCTTTTCCCCGTATGATTGGGGGCCCAATTTAAACTTCATTTGGGAAAACCCTGGGGGTTAAAACGCTTTTGTTACACCCAGGTCCCCTTTTTCGGGGTTTTCTTTTTTCATTTTACTCAAGGGCTGGGGAAATTTTTCTCTGAAACTTTGTTCTCTGTCCGTCCTCCATACTCCAATGTCCCTGAAAAAACCTACATCTGGTAAAGTTTTTCCTTTTACCCCCCTTTTGTACAATTCAGAGGAAATTTTTTTTTTTCCAGCTATTTTGTTTTTTGCAATTTTTTTAGTAGTTTAATTCTAGAAAAAAAAATTTTTAAAATGGGAGGGAATTTCCCCCCTTTGTCTTTTTTTTTTCTAAATTTTTTAATTGTATTAAATGGGTTGCCCCAAATTACAGGGTTTAAATTAGCTATTTTAAAAGATCTTGCAAAAAAAGTCATTTTGCAAATTTGTCCAAAAAAAGGGGTCCTAACTTTTTCCTTTTTCCCTGTTTAGCCCATCACCCCCTTTAGCCACTTTTTGACAATTGGGGAAAACAAATGTTTTTAGAAAAAAACCCAAAATTTTTTTTTTTAATAGGATGTATTTAGCCCCAA
>JAODAL010079296.1:0-12623 GCA_025379985.1 Phyllomedusa bahiana | reverse complement strand
TTTTTAGAAAAAGTCAATACTTTTGGAAAGACTGTAACTTCTCACTTTTGATCTTTATGTGAATTTACATTGATGACGATTTCTAGGTCACTAATGTACAATTATAGACTGACTAGTTTTCCTAAATTTATAGCATTACAAAGAAATCAGTGATGTGGCTATGGACGTTTTAGAAGTTCCTCTGGAGACAACAACTCTATTCTGACTGAACAGAAGGCCCATAAGCAGATTTCATGTTTGAATAATACTTGGATGTGTTTTAGAACAGTATTAAAATTAATTTCAGTGGTGTCAGATTTTCTTTAAACCTCATACAGACAGTAGTGCGCCCTATGCATTAACCTGTGCAGAGAAGAAATACTTCTAGGGGAGAATGTCCCCACAATGCAACATCAGAAACCCCCCCACTTTATACGAAAAACTGAATGTGAACCCTTCATACTGTTTCTTAAAGGGGGTTTGTCTCACTACAAGGATTACTTTTATTTTAAAAGATCTTGAAAAAACAAGTCACTTTGCAATAATGTGTCACGGATCCCCCCCCCCGTCCCGGGTCGCGGCGCATCCGTCCCCCCGATGCCGTGCGGTCCCCCGCCCCGACGGGTGGGTTCGGGGTCCCACTCGTCCCCTGGCCGGTGCCCAGGTCACTTCCCGGGGCCACCTCCTGCTCCTTCCCTGCCTCTGTCCCTCTGCCGCGCGGTCCCGCCCCCTGGGCATGCGCCCGGCATGAAATTTAAAGGGCCATTTGCCCGGTAATTGCTAAAGGCCGGCCTGCCCCTTTTAAGCCGCCTCTTCCTAGTAACCTGGGGCCGGATTTTTAGTGCCCATTCCCTTTAAAAAAAAGGGTTTTCCTGGCCTTATCGAACCGGTACCAACCTTCTTCCACCCTGACCACGAACTCTGCCCTGCCCTACCTTCCTGCCTGCCCCACTACACCGTCTGACGAATCGGGTACCTCGCCAACCCTTGGCCACCACCGCAAGCAAGCCCGCCAGTGGAAGCGACCTGGGTAGACCCCGCCGCAGAAACCCCACCCCCGCTTTGCGGCGGGCTCGGTGAATCCCGGGGACCTACTTAGACCGCTCCCCCGGGGTGGGCTTTCCACCATCGCTTTCGGTGGTCCAGCGATCCCCCCTACAGATGAACGTTACGAAGATCGGCCATGGATCCCGCCAAAGGGGCCCCGCCCAGTCTGGCGACTAATGACCATTTTTGCCCGGAGTCACAGCAACTAGCCAACAGCGCGCAACTGAACCAGTTGTCCACCATGATCAGCAATTCATCACCGCCCCCACAACCATCGCTTTCTCCCCTAGTTGTTCCAGCGTCGGGCCCCGGGGGGGCCCCAAGCCTGGCGTCACTCCCCTCCCCAAATTTGACGGAGACCCGAAACTCTGCAGGGGGGTTTATTTACCCAATGTTCATGCCGTGGAGCTGATGGGCCAATCAGTTCCTGTCCGAACGTGCAAAAGTGGCATTCGTGGTTAGCCTACTCTTCAGGAAGGCCCTGGCATGGGTCACACCTCTGTGGGACAGGAACGATCCAGTAACAGCGGACCTGCAGTCTTTCCTCAGGGAATTCCGCAATGTGTTTGAGGAACTAGCACGTGCATCCTCCGCTGAGACAGCCCTCCTAAACCTGCGCCAGGGGGATTTGTCCGTAGGAGACTACGCGGTGCAATTCCGCACCTTAGCCTCAGAACTTTCTTGGAACAAGGCCGCTCTGTGCGCCACCTTTAAGAAAGGGCTCTCAAGTCGAGTTAAGGATGTGTTGGCCGTGAGAGACATCCCATCTTCCCTCAGCGACTTGATCCGGTTGGCCACCCGCATCGATGTGCGCTTTACCGAAAGGGAAGAAGAACTTCGGCAAGAGCGTGAGTTAGCCCAACCTCGCCGGTTCTCACGCCTGGCACTGGTGATCCAGAGGCCTCCTGTGCAGCAGTCGCCAACACCCGCTGAGGAGCCCATGCAGATTGATCGGGCTCACCTCACAGAGCAGGAGTTGGCCCAGCGTTGGCAAAAGAACCTGTGCCTCTACTGTGGCAGCCCAGAACACTTAATAATAATAATAATAATAATAATAATAATAATAAATCTTTATTTATATAGCGCCAACAAAACCCTGCAGCATTTTACAAAAATAGAGGGAATAAGCATGGGACAGACCAAAAATTTAAAATTAAAAAAAAGCTATTTTTACAAAAAAAACACGCGGTTGTGAGGGGGCCCTGCTGGGAAAAGAGTTTTACAATCCAAATTAGGGGTATGGGTGAAAAAAAAGGGGTTTACAAGTTTTTTGGGTTTACAATGGTCCAGCCATTTTAACAAAAATTTATGGGCTAAAAGGGCAAAAAAAGGGGTTTTAACCCTTTCCCCCAACCCCAAACCCAAATAAAACTATAAAACAGTTTAAGTCCCCAAAGGGTTCCCAAAAGTTTTTGGGGAAAGTAAAGGGAATTTTTGGGGACAAATTTTTGGGGGGTTTAAAAAAATTAGGGATTTTTGATGGGTTTTTTTTCTAAAAAAATGGTTTTCAGAGCACCCTTAAAACTGCGGGGTTTTGGTGAGAAATCCCTAAATCACAGGGGTAACATTTTTTCCCCAAAAGAACGGGTTTCAATACGGGGGCAAAAACTTGAAAGGACGAGAAATGGGATTTTTCGGATGAGTGAGGTGTGTAATTTTAGACAGTAGCAGAGGGGAGACCCCGGGGTTTATTTGGAAAACCAGAGAGGGGGAGGAGTTTTAGGGGGGGTTGCCCCAAACGGGGAAGTTTTATGGGTTGAGAGTGGTTTTTTAGTTTATTTTGTTTTCCTGAAACTGAATGGGTAGCCATTGCAGAGACTGACACGGGGTTTAGGGGCCCATCATTTTTCCGCTTGAAAGAAAGCCCAAGCCTGGCGCTGCATTAAAGGACAGATGGAGAGGGGAGATTTTACAGAGAGGGGGGACCGAAAAGCAGGGGTTGGGAAAAGAAAAAAAAAAGGGGACATGAAAGAAAAAAAAATGGGCAAAATATTTTTGGGCTTTTTCCACAGTGAGAAAAGGAGGGGGATTGGGGGAAGTTCTTGGGAGGTGCAGGGACACGACCCGGGCAAGGGTTGATATTTTGGGGGTGAAGGACAGATCCGGGTCTAGTTTTTCCCCAAAAGACAGCGGGCCTTTCCCCTGGAAAAAATTTGGTGGGGGCCACACACACAGAGGAAAGAAAGGGGGGGGGTGGTTAAAAGACGGTGGGATGATAGAAGTTCAGTTTTAAGTGAGGTTTGGGTTTTAAGATACAGGGAGGACTTTGATGTCAAACAGGGGAAACAGCCCAGGGGGTTTTTTTAAGCAGGTAGGATTTGATTTCTGGGGAGGAGGTGTATAGTTGAGGGGCCCTCACGTAGAGATGGTACGGGAACTGAAATCCGAGGGTTTTTCCCAAGGGGGGCTGTGTACAATGAAAAGAGGAAAAGGACCAAGAAACGGATCCCGGGGAAACCCTAACAGCAAGGGGGAAAGGAGAGGGGGTTAGAACCAAAAAAATGAAAACACTGAAGGAGCGTCAGAGAGGTAGGAAGAAAACCCAAAGAGAGAGGGGTGTCCTGGATACCGAGGGGCGCTGACATTTTTGGGGAAAGGAGGGGGTGCTGATCAACAGTGGGCAAAAACTGCAGAGAGATCCAGAAGAAGCAAACAATGAGTTTGTTTAAACCCGAGATTTTTTCTGTTTTGGGGGCTTAGGGGACTTTTTCAGAAACATTTTCCCGTGGAGTGGTTTGGGGGCTGAAAAACCCGATTGCAGAGGGGCAAGAAAAGAGTTTTGCAAAAAGATAGCGGGTTAGGCGGGGTAGAACCCAACGTTCCCCAAAAAGGGGGTTTTGAATGAAGGGGCCGGTGAGACTGGTCGGTTTGTTTGTAGCCAGGAAAGGGTCCAGAAGGGGCTTTTTCAGTAAAGGGGGTTTTTAATAGCGTTTTATGGGGGTGGGAAATACTAGTGGAGAGAGAGAGGTTTTCAGATTGAAGGGGGTGAGAGAGGACAGCTGGGGGAAAATAGACTGGCAAGGGTGGGAGGGAATTGGGGCCCCTAGACAGGTGTTGGGGCGCGCCCGGAAACAGCGAAGCCCCGGACACTTCTTCTTTTGATTTCGGGTCAAAGGCTGAAAGCAGATTAGAGGACTTTCGGGGAGGGGCAGGGTGGGGGATTCTGCTTTGGGGTTTTTTGATAAAAAATGTCAATTTCCGGGAAACTGTCAAATTTTTTTTTTTGAAGTGAAATGGGCCCGGGCCTTTACACAGAGGTCAGTGGGCCGGGGTTGAGCTTTAGGGCCGAGAAGGGGATTTAAAATGTCAAACAGACCCTTTTTGGGTTTTTTGTGTAATGTGGGGATGAGGGAGGGAAGAAATTTTTGGGTTTGGGGGCAGGGAAAAGGGCAAATTTTGGTAAGTTTCCCGAGCAAAATTTATAGTGGGGGAAAAATCTCAGGAAACTTTTACCCTTTTTCCACAACGCTCAAACCCCCCTGGAACACGCTGGAGAAAAAAAGTCTGAGGGGTTTTTGCCAAGGGGCAGCGTTTGACTTTGGGGGTGCGGGGAGTTGATGGGGGCCAAAGGAATTGTCCCCCCAAAGTCCCAAGCCCCTTTTCGGGAAACTCCCGCACCTAGGTTTTTTTGGGGGAGGCGTTTCCAAGGGGGCAAATTCCTCCTCCCCCACGCCTGATGATGCCGGTACAGGGTTTGGACTGGGTGCCGGCCTCCCCGTTTCAAGTCCTTTTTTGGGGGGCCCGGACCAGGGTTTTAGCCGGGGCCCTTTTTCCACCGGTCTCTAGGATGCAAATAAACGACTCCAGTCTCCCCCCGGAAAAAACCGTGGGGATCTCCTCAGTCGGCGGGGGGGGCCGCATAGCAAACCAACAATTTTCACCAAAACCCCTGTCCCCCATGTAGGGGGCCCCACATAAGGGAAAAAATCCCTTCTACGGATGCCTCCTCCTCTTCGGGGGTCCTCCCGGGCTTCCATGGCTAGGCCCCCACTCTCCTACACTGGAATGGCGTCTGGAAGTAACTCCCCTGGGGTCCCAACTTCCGGATTTGTTGATTTGGGGGGCCCCCCTCGCCCGGGTGCTTTCCTGGGGCCCCCCCTCCCAAACCCCTTCCCTGAGCCCTTGCCCGGCCTACCTCCCGAATATCTGGAATACGCTGATGTGTTTCTCTGAGAAACAAGCTGAAGTCTCCCTCCTATGTCCATATGTTTTCTGATTGACTTACTGCCGGGTACCGTCCTCCACGGGGCAAATCCCCCCTTGTTCCGTTCCTGAGAAACAAGCTTGTCAGAGTATTACGGGAAAAAACTCCAAAAGGGGGGTTTATAAAAAAATCCTTTTCTCCCTCAGGTGGGGGGATTCTTTTTCGTGGAAAAAAAGGGGGGATGGTTCCCTTACGGCCCTGATCGATTACCGGGGTTTTAACAAGATCACGGTAAAAAAAAAAGTACCCTTCCTTTTGATCCGACTTTTTGCCCCATCTTCGGGGTGCAAAGACTTCTCCAAGCTGGATTGAGGGGGGGCCCTACAATTTGGTCCGAATCCGCAAGGGTGACAATGGAAGAGGGGCCTTTAACACCAGACGGGCACTTTGGATACCGGGGTCTTTGCCGTTTGGACTTTTTAATTGCGCCGGCCGTCTTCCAAGTTCGTGAATGACATTTTTCAAAAAGATCCCTTTATACTGTGCTGGTCTACCTGGACGACATCTTGGTGTACCTCACCGATCTAGAGACTCATCGGCCCAAACGCCTGCGCGGGCCCTACGAGCTAACCACCTGTAGCCAAAAAGGGGAAGTGCCTCTTCCATCAAGCCAGCCTTCCATTTCTGGGCTAATCTCTAACCAAGGTCTACGAAGGGGGGACCCCGCAAGTTGTCGGCCGTATTGCAATGGCCACGCCCCAGTGGGCCTCGGCCACACAGCTTTCCCTGGGATTCTGCAATTATTACCCGGGAATTCCTCTCGCATTTTTCCCCGTGGTGGGGTCCCATTTGGGGCCCCTTTCGAAGAAAAAACCCAACCACGCACTGGCCTCCCCAGGCCGAGGAAGTGTTCTCCAAACTAAAGACTGCCTTTGCCCTGCGTTTTCCTGTCGCGGCCGACCCCGCGAAAAAACCCTTTTTTTGCTTGAAGTAGACACCTTGTCGGGGGGATTTTGGAGCATCCTCACCAAAAGGGGGCCCACAGGCAAAAAACGGTCACTTGTGGCTTCTTTTGTAAGACTTTTTACCCGGGGGGAAGAATTAAAACCATCGGGACGGGGGAATTTTTTTTAGCCATCAAACTGGCTCGGGGAGGAAAAGGGCTTATCTGCGGGAAAAAGGGGGGCCCCGGCATCCCATTTGTATATACTGGATCACAAAACCTCCATTACCTCCGACGGCTAAAACACTAAAAACCCACCGCCAAGCTAGGGGGTCCTTTCTTTCCCGCTTTAATTTCCAGATTCATTTTTCCCCGCCCTGCCCGAAAAAAAACTGAAGGCTGATGCCCTCTCCCTGCCTCCGATGTTGGGGTGAAGAAATGACCCCAGAGACATAACCCCCCAAAAACGTCTTTTTTCCCCACTGTCCTGTCGACCTGGGAAAACGTCCCACCGGGGGAAGACAACGTTAGCCCCCTGCCTCCGGGGAGGCGTATCCTAAAGGGGGGACATGCTCATTGGTGCCGGGCATCCTGGTGCTCCAAGACTTTTCCCGATCTCAGGGTTCTTTTTGGTGGCGGGACCCCGTAAAGTTGTAAAGAAATTCGCGAGTCATGTACCCCTGTGCCCAAAAAAAAACCCCATCACAAGGGACCGGCGGGGCTCTTGCACCCACGGGGCCCTCCCTACGAACCAGGGTCTCACAGGGCGATGGACTTTATAACGTTTCGGGCCCCCCTTCGTCCAAACCCCGTTGTCGGGTGGTCACAGAGGTTTCCAAAAGGCGATTTTGCCCTTTGCCGGGGCCTGCCTTTGGGCCCCGGGGGCCTGGGGGGCCTGTTTTTTTTCACCACATTTTTCACTTGCACAGACTTCCTCTGCAAATAGCCCCTCAGATCGGGGGTTTCCAGTTCGTTTCCAAAAAATTCTGGCAGGCCCTTTGTCTAAAAATTTTCCAGGTAAAGGGTTTTAAATTTTCTCCCCCGGGGTTTTCCCCAATCCCCAAAAGGGAAAGGGCCCCAGGTTGGAAGAGTAAAAACCCCAGGTTTTTCCCCGCCCACTTGGGGTTTCCCCGGGGGCCCAACGGGATGACGGGGTTCCAAAACCTTGGCCCCCGGGTAGGGGGGGATTTTTTTATTAATTCCCGGGGCCCTCAGGGGGCCCGCGGGTGCATCCCCCTTTTTAACGTCGTGTAGGGGTCTGCCCCCCCCGGGCCCCACCCCCCTTCCCACGGGGAATCCCCTTTTCTAAAGGCCCCTGGGGGGGGGATGAAAGGGGTTTAGGAACTTAAGACCATTTTTGGCCCCTAAACCCCCCAATTCTTCTTCCGTGCTTCTAAGCCCCCCGGGAAGCCCCAAAGCAGATAAAAAAAAAAAGGGAAAAGGCCCCCCTTTTCCATTTTTCCCCCTTTGGGGGGGGAAAAGGGGTGGGGCTTTTCGGCCAAATTTTTTCCCACCTCAAAAACCCCCAAAAACCTTAAAAAACGGGGACCCCCCGGGTTTTTTGGGAAATTTTTGGGGTTCCTTAGGCGCATAAAACCCGGTGGCCTAAAAAAAATTCCCGGTTTCCCCCCCAAAACCAGGGCCCACCCCGGGAACCCCATTTCCATGTCTCGCAACAAAAACCCCGGGGTCCTGAATCTTTTCCCTTGGGGAAAGGGGGCAAGCCCCCTTTTTTCCCTTTCTGTAAGCTAAATTCCCTTTCCAAATTTGCCCTTTGTGGTCAAGGAAAACCCTTGGGGTTATGAGGGGGGGCTAGTGGAAATAAATTTTTTTCTGTTGGACTGGAAGGGGTTGGGCCCGAGGGAAAAGGTTTTTTGGGGAGCTGGAGGAAAAAAAATTTTTCGGGGACCGTATTTGGAAAATCCAGGGGGATTTCCTTCCAAAAAAAAAAAGAGGGGGGGGGGAAAAAAAAGGTTTTTTTGGGTTTACTTTTAAACGGTTGCCCCCTGGGGGGACCCTCTTTCCCCCGGGTGGGCAGGGGGAAATTCCGTGCCCCCGTTTTGGGTGGCCGTGCGGGGGCCCCCCGTCCCCCCCTTTCGGGTGGGGGGGTCCCCCCACTCCCCTCCCCTCCCGGGGGGCCCAAAGGTCCCATTTTAACCCCCCCCAAACGTTTTCCTGCCCGGGTTTTGGCCTCTTTTCCCTGGGGCGGCGGGCTCTGGGGGGAAATCCCCGGGCCCTATTTGGGTTTTGGGCCCCCCTTGGGTGTGGGCTTCCACCACCGATTGCGGGGCTTTTAAAGGGGGAACCTTTTAAAAATATATCCTTTGGGACATTTTGCCCCAAACCCAATCCTAGATTATCCCCTTTTTGTAATGGGCTGCTTTCAGCCCCTCGGGGCCGCAATACTCCCGGGGACCTTTTTTGATTTTTCCTGTTTACCCCCTGCATTACGGGTTTTGAAAAAAGGGTTTCCCAAGGCCCGGTTTTTCTATTTGGCGGGGCATAGGGGGAAGGGCCTTTTGAAAAAAAAACGCCCCTAAAAATTTCAAAGGGTAAAAAAACCCCAAGAAAAAAAAAAAAAAACGGGAGGTAAAAGGGGAATTTCCAATGAAACGGGGGGGAAAAAACCCCTTTTAAAGGGGAAACTTCTTTGGGAAGATCATTTACTCTTAAAGGGGGAAAAAGGGAAGGCAAATCCTTCGGGAAAAATCCCCCTTTAAAAAAAAAGGGGTTTTTTGGGGAAATTTTGTTTTACTAAAAGGGGAAAAAACCCCCCCCCCCCCCCCCCCAAAGTCCCCCCCCCCCCCCCCCCAAAAGAATGTTTTAAATTTTTGGGGGGAACGGGTTTGATTTTTTTTCGGGTTTTTTCCCCCTTTTCCCCTTCGGGGACCCTTTTTTTTGGGCCCTCCCCGGGACGGGGGCCCCCATTTTGGGGGAAAAGTGCCCGGGGCCCCCTTTTTTGATTTTTTTTAACCTATCCATGAAATTTTCGGGGGAAAGGGATAGTTTTTTTTGGGGGACAAAGGGGGCCCCCCCCAGGGTAAAAAAAAAAATGTTAGGTCTAAAATTCACTTTTTTCCCCTTTTTCCCAAACCAAATTTTTTTGGGGCCCTTTAATTTCCCCCCAAGAGAAACTATAGGGAAAATTAAAAAAGGGGGCCCCTTTTTGGATTGGTTTTTAAGGGGGCAAAAAAAAAGTGGGGTTTTAAAACCAAAGGACATTTTTTCCTTTACAGGGTGGCCCCATTGTTTTTTTAAAAATTAGTAAGAAAATTTTGGCCCAAAAAAAAAGCCCCTTTGTTTATTTGTAAAAAATTTTTAAAAAAAGTTTTGTAAAAAAAATTTTAAAAAAAAAATGTCCCATTTTTAAAAAAACCTTTTAAAAAAACTTTTTCTGCTTTTTAAAAAAAAATTTTTTTTCCCTCAAAAATTATTTTTAAAAAAATTTACCCAAATTTTAAACCAAAATTTTGGACTACGGGTTATTTTTGGAACAATCATTTTTTAAAAGTTTTTTAAAAATTGGCCTTTTGGGGGGCTTAAAAATTTTAAAATAAAAATTTTCACATTTTAAAAAGGACGATTTTTCCAATTTTTTACCGTATATACTCAAGTTTTAAGTCCGAGTTTTTCAGCAAAAAAAAAATTGCTAAAAAAAAATTTCCCCCCCTTGGCCCCTTATACCCCGATTCACTGTGGGCCTCGGGCGTTTGCGTTTGGGCCCGGGGGGGCCGCCCCGGGGACGTTTCATTATATGGGGGGGCTCCTCGGGGAAAGGGGCATAAAAACGGGAATTTCCCCGAGTTCCGGGGGCCCGGGCTTTTCCCGGGGGCGCTGGGGGATGGCCGGTGCGCTGTCAGCTTTTTGGGTTTCCCCTGGGGTTTGGGGATTTCCCTTCCGGGTGAAGAGTTTCCCCATTTTGGCCGCAGAGAGCAAGCATTTCCCTTTGCTCCGCAGGGGGGAAACTCCGGGCGGGGGGGCGGGATTCGGGGGGCCCCCGGGATTTTTTCCCGGCACGGGGGCAGCGGGGTGTTTTTAACCGGTTTGCGTGCGCGGGCCTGATGACTTTCACCCGCCGTCCCCGAAAGAGGCGGGGCGGGGGGGGCCGGACAGCGGGGGGGGGCGGGGGCTCAAAGGGAGATGGGGGAGTGGGGGGGGCCAGGAAAAAAAGGGTTTTTTTTTTTTTTAAAAAAAAATCTTTCCCCTATCCCTGCCTTTAATTCGGGTTTAGGGGGACCTATACCGGGCTAAAAAACCTACCTATACCTGGCTTTTAACCTAACCTATACCTGGCTGTAACCTACCTAGGGGGACTTATCCCTTTGCCTATAGCCTGCCTAGGTCCTATACCTGCCTATAAGGGAAACCTATACCTGCCATTAACCTACCTAGGGGGCCCAAATCCCTTGCCTATAAAGAACCTATAGCCTGCCTAGGGGGACCTATAACCTGTCTAGGGGGACCTATACCTGCCTATAACCTGCCTATTGGGGCAATTACCTGCCTGTAGCCTGCCTATGGGGGACATATAGCTGCCTATAACCTGCTTTATAAAGCCCTTTATACCTGCCTATAATCTGCTATGGGGACATTAAAACTGCCTATACATGCCTATAACCTGCCTATAGGGGACATTAACTGCCTATACCAGCCTATGGGGGACATTAAACTGCCTATAACGGCCTATGGGGACATTAAACTGCCTATACCAAGCCTGGGGGGGGACATTAAACTGCCTATGTAATTTATTGGTATCTATTTTTTAAATTTTAAAATTCACCAGTAGCCGATGCGTTTTCCACCCTAGGCTTAAAACTCGAGTCAATAAGCTTTCCCGGTTTTTGTGGCAAAAGTAGGTGCCTCGGCTTATACTCGAGTATATACGGTACTTTTTTTAGGGACCAGTTCAGCTTTGACGTGTGTCCTCATTCGTAATAAAGTTATATTGCTATTGTTGCTAACGGATTTTTTATGGATTTTGGCGCTAAATGCATTTTATCTCGCTTTTGGCGTTTACAAATTAGTTTTATATGGATTTTTGTTGCTCAAATCCAGATTTTTACGGATTTTGTCGCTAAAAAATCCGGTATTTCTTGAACCGGAAATTTGGTCTGTGCCATGTAAACACACCCTGACAGGCAGTGGATTGGTTTTCAGGTCATTTTTTGTCCATTGCAGTGTAAACATAGCCTAAGTCCTTTTTCTTATCTAAAGAGCAAGACAAACATGTGCTGTCCATCTCATAGACATCAATGAGAGTATTAAAAATAGCCAAACATATTTACTTTTAATTCATTTTTAACAGCACAATAGGCTGAACTGGATGGATGTTTGTCTTTTTTCGGTCTGACAAATTATGTAACTATGTAATAAAGCTGGCAGTAACAGCTTAATGAGCACAAGAAATATTGAGATGTATCCATGTAGCCATCTGGTAGGGTAATGCACATAAAGATAAAAAATTCAGAGGTTTTATTACATTTTTATGATCTCCACATTATCTAGTGAAGAAGCGAATGGCTATTCATTTCCATGGCATTTTCAAGCTCTCGGTTTGCATCAGTTTGCCTCTGTTCCATCAGATTTCCGTTTTCTTCACTGAGAAAATGACATAGTCTGCTGCGATAGATTTTTTTTACAGAAAAAATGACGGAAAGGATACTTCCTTTTTTTTACATTGAAGTCCATGGTTATCTGTTTGCATACCCTTTTTACACCTGTTTGACAGATCCGTTATTTGTTTTTGCACATGTTTCAGAAGATTTTTACCCCTGTTAGAGGGGTGAAAAAAATCTGTTTTTAAACAGAATGCAAACTAATATAAAAGTATCCTTTTTGTATGGATCTGTTTAAAGAATCTGTCAAAAAAAACGATACTTTGACTAAAGATTGCATCAGTTCATTTCCATTTTTAGGGGCCTATTCTCCCCTTCAACTGTAAGCTCCTGGAAAGGGTTGATTTTTCTCCTGCCTAAATCAGCTGTTTCTCTGCTAGCTCTATTCTTAACCCTTTAAAATCTGCATGTATGATGAACCAAGTAGGTTCTGTGGACCGAGGTATGTCTTGTCTGGTGAACAGCAAATCCCAGCCAAACCACAGCATTCTATGTCTAATTGTCTCTGCCTAGTTTAAATGGTATGTTTTTGTCTAGATACAGTATTTTGGCCCAGCTCTGTCTTCCATAATTTATCCTGTGTTTATTTGTGTAGCCATGAATCCCAGATATTCCCCTTGAAGTGTCTGCTTTGTGCAAAGTTATTTGTAGTTCCACCCATTTACGACACCTGAATGCCCTAATGCTCAATTTAAACTCATCATAGTTGATTTTAAGTTGGGAGAGCTTGGGTCTTTTGGGGCCGAGTCTGGGGGGCCATATTTCACGTGCCATATTTATAAGTGACTATTACAAGTGAAAATCCTCAGAAATATCCCAGAATTGAGCCAGAAGTGAGCATAAGGGAGCTGGGACTCTCGCCTTTTTGTAAGTAAACTGCACTTCGTCGATATCC
>JAODAL010079295.1:0-12623 GCA_025379985.1 Phyllomedusa bahiana | reverse complement strand
TTTTAAAATTTTAGACTGGACTTTAAACTATTTTGTCCGGGGCCAAATGCCCCCAAAAACCTGCAACCCCAGATTAAAAAGTGCGGAAAAAAGGAGTTTTTCAACCCCCATTTTAGTTTCACTGGACATTGCTAAACCTGTCCTGGGCCACAGCATGAGCCCCAACCTGAATGACCCCAGATTAAAAAGTGCCGGGAAAAGGAGTCTTTCAACCCACCATTTTAGTTTCACTGGACATATACTTTTCCTTTCTCCTGGGTAGCGCTTGCCCCTCCGTATGAGTGCGGACCAATTGAGCTTCACTTGGAAATACTGGGGGTTAACGCTCCTTTTTCCCACCCAGGTGCCTTTTTCTTGGCATTCTTTTTCTCATTTTACTCAACGTGCGGAGAAAATTGTCTCTGTCTTTGTTCTCTGTCCGTGCTCCATACCCCCATGTCCTCTGAAAAACCCTACATCGGGTCAAGTTTTCCTGTACCTCCTTGTACAATTCAGAGGAATTTTTTTACCAGCTATTTTGTACATGCAAGTTTTTTAGTATTTAATTCTAGAAAACACATTTTAAAATAGGATGGAATCCCACCATGTCTTTGTTTCTCTTTTTTTAATTGTATTAAATGGGTTGTCTCCATACAGGGATTGATAGCTATGTTAAAGATCTTGCAAAAACAAGTCATTTGCAATATGTGTCCATTAACAGTGTCCTACCTATTCCTGTTTCTGACAGCACCATCACCCTTGAGCCACTCTTGAAAATTGTGAAAAACCCAAATGTCTTTTTAAAACAACATTTTTTTTATAATAGGAAATTTTAGTAAAGCTGCATGTCACAGCAAAATTTCCCCCAAAAATTCAAAGCATGACCTTGAGGCCACTTTGGACAATTTGTGAGAACAAATGCTGTTAGAAAACATTTTTTTTATAATTTGGACCTGTAAGTAATGTTAATGTATTCGGATAATAAAGGTATTTTTTGGCACCTATCAATTCACCTGTGGTAACTAAAAATTCTGGATTCAAATTTAAAACTGCAAGGGGGCTCTATAAAAAAAATTTGGGAAAGGGGCAAAAGTGCAAAAAAACAGATCGTAATGTATTGGGAATAAAAAGGTTTTTTTTTGGCACATATAAATTCACCTGTGGTAACACAAATTTGGATTCAAATTTAACTGAAAGGGTGTCTTCAAAAATCTGGACGGGGAAAAGGCAAAAAAAAAAGTATCGGTAATTTTTCGGATAAAAAAAGTTTTTTTTTTTTGGACCTATCAACTGTGCTGACAAAAATTGCTGGATTCAAATTAAAACTGCAAGGTGGAATATCAAAAAGGGGGAAAGGGAAAAATTAAAATGAAACCCTTCTGAAATGATACGAAAAATTAAAGGGGGTTTTTTGCACCTAAAAAAAGAGACCTGCAGTTACTAAAAAAAAAAAAGATTTGACCCAAAATATAAGTTCAGGCTGCCAATATCCAGGAAATATTTCAATAAAAAAAAACTTTTTAAAATAAAGCTTTTGCATGAATGTCAACACAAAGTCTTGGGAACTTTATCCGTATTCTTTATAGAGTTGTCTGTGTTCCCCCCCGGGGGGGCCCCCCCTCGCCCCCCCCTGACTTTACAGCGGTAGTGCCCCTTTTAAAAATTCTCTACCTAACTACATAAAAATTTCCAACCCCTAATCAAAAAGTTGAAAGAACAGCTAAAGTAGACTTTCTCTGTGAAGAAAAGATTAATTTCGCTGAGCTGTTTGGACAAAACAAGCGCAGTCCTACGCTCTAGACCGAGAGACCTGGGGCGAACGGGGAAGCTGTTCTATGTAAAACAGGTCAGTGTTTTTTTTCCAGCCAATCGAAACCCATACACATCCCATAGACGTCCCACACATCTCACCCGCTCTATTCTTAAGCTATTTGCTGGCCGCCAAAAGACGGGAAGCCCGAAAAGGGGGTTAAAAAACCCAAGTTTTAACCCTAAATTATCGCATGATCAAAAATTTTCGATCAACAAAAAAAACTGGCCGATTTAAACTTTGTCGATAATAAGCTAAACACTAAAAATTAGGAGTCAAAACAGGTGTGTGTTTTTCTGCCCCTAAAATGCTTAAATTTCCATCTGGTTCACTGTGTAGAGTATTTTATACCCAAGGTTAATTTATACTCTTGTTTGGGGGAAAATTAAGTCAAACCAGGGAGTGTTTTTAAATATAGACACTTCTGTTTTTTTTTTAAAAATTTTTGATCAAAACATATGTCAAAAAGAGAGGGTGGCAAGGGGCCCTTCACAGGCGAAGGGCAGTGGCACAAATGTTCCTGGAGCAGGCCTAGGTCACAGAAATTTAAAAGGGATGTCGCAGCGGGGGGTGACACGGTGAGACCAAAGCTACCGTTGTCATCTGCGGCCCGATGTGTCACCAAGCAACGGTTCTTATTGGTTACTAGGTCATCCATTTCCTCCCAGATGACATCTGACAACCCCACCAAAGTCTGTGGGTTCGCGACAAAACCCCCTTATTGGCAGGGCTAGAGGTCATTGGCCTCACCGTCCTCAACCCCCCTCGTCCCGTTCAGCCCGGGCCCCAGAGAACTACTATGTATGGGGGTTCTCCGCCACTAACAGCGGGACCACTATTTGAGGACAGTCAGCGCTTTTTGGGAGCAAAGGGGGTGGGCAGAATCCACTACTTTTTTCAGAGGCGGTAAGTAGTGATGTGGAGGTGGCAGGGAGCTTATTTTTGCAAGGGGGTCGTGTCTGCCCAAAGTGAGGGCAAAAAAACCCTTATCAAGACGATGAGCGATCGCCCTTGGGAGGGGAAAAACAAGGGGCTCATCACACGCGGGGGGAAAGGGCGCAGATTGCGCTCATGCAGCAGCCCGCCAGAATCGGTAGTGGGGGTAAACAAGGCAGGGGGTCGTGCAGGGGGGAGCTAAACGGCCAGGGGGTAGACCCCCCCGGGCTTCGCAGGCAAGAAAGTACCACCGGGGCTCCCAAGGCAGCGGTGGTATAGTCATCTACTGCCCCGTTTGCCTCGTAAAATAACCTACTCGGCGGTGGGGCATTTTTTGCCAAACATCGGGGACCCCGAACATGTTAATTAGAATCTTGGGCAGAAAGTAAGCGGGGCCCGGGGAGCTAAATTTTGGCACCAGGGCCCCTCGTCAACACATCACATTCACCATCCAGTGGCCGGGGGAAAAAAAGGCTCGATGGGGGTCCATCTGCGGGCAGAAAACCAGTGGCACGCCTCCCTTTTTTTAGGTAGAAAGGCTCCTCCCCTTGCTAAGGGACGTTTTCTTTTCCCATCACCTACTGGTCCAATGTTCCTGCCCTTGCCACCACAGTCCCCGCAGTTAATCCCAAGGAAATTGCCAAGAGACAGCAGTAACCCCAAACACCCAAGGGCAGAGCACCATGCCCTGCCAATTATTGTTACGGGCAGTCCCCCCCCTTTCAAGTCGGGGACTCTGCCCCATTCGAAAAATAAGGGCTTGTGCTGACCCCAAGGTGGAATCCAAGCTGTAATTTTTTTTTCAAAAAAGGGCTTTTTCAGCCCTCAAAATATTAGAACAGAAGGAGGCCATTCCTTGAGCCTATCGGTGTTTCCAAGGGGTGACGCACCCGGGACATGTGGATTGTAACATGGTCGGGGACGTAAATGTCCTTGATGAATGTCTTCCTCCCCACCACACCAGCAACTGGGACAGGAAACCCTTTTTCCCCTTTTCCCCACGTGTTTAAAAACGCTGACGCACCAAAAGTCCGCCTCCTCCCCCCACCACCACCTCAGCCCCCACAGTTAAGTGATGCCCATCAAACCATATTGCGGGGCACAGTGGTGTCCACAGTTCAAACCCCTTTGCCTGGGCGAACAAAGTCAAAAGGGGGAACTGCTCTGCTCATGCAACCAAATAATGTGTGGTTTCCGGACAACTGAAAATCAGAACCAGGTGAAGAAAAATGGAAGGAACATTTTTGTCCCGCTGCACCAAGGGAGGCTGACCCATGTGCCTGCATGCGCACGTGTCCAATCGGGTTGTCAAAGGGTTTCCTCAAGTTTTCCACCCATCTGCAAGATATTTAAAAATGCCGGGAACTGTGCATGCACTTACCCTTTTCCACAAAGCCAACACCCCCTCCTTGACTGCGGGCAGAACGGCCTCCCCCCAACATGGGCTGATATGGAGTTTCCACCCTTTTGGAATTCCACCTTCATATGTTGGACCGACTGTAGAACAGAGAAGGGCCCATTAATGTTTTTGATGATCCAAGGACAGGAGAACCCCGTGAAATTTTTGAGCAGCCATGGCAGCTCATGGGGACCCCCTGCGTTTGCTCAACCTTTTGAGGACCACGTTTTTTTGTCAGTCCCCGGGACTAGGGTGATAACCCCTTTCCCACGCTTCATGTCCTGGAACAGATGCTGCAAAATCTACGGGTCGGGGATGGAGCCCTGCGACTACATTCAGGGTACATGGTCGGGTGGGGTAAAACGGAAGGAGGGAACTTTGGAGCACAAGCAGTGTCTGGAAATGAGTGGTTTTTCTAACTCGGGGTGACAGGAGGGAGGAGCAGGAGGGGCCGGAGGAGGTAGAGGGAGATGAGGACGATGACCCAACACACGGGGCGTAAACTTGGAGAGGGAGCAGGGTCCCTAAAGGTCAGAAACAGAGGGCCCGCTGCATGCTGATTTCCCTTAGTGACACCCGAATAGTCCCACCCCGGCAGAGGGAGGACTTCTGGCCTCCACCCTCTTTGGGCCTTCTACCAGTCGAAAATGGGGGCCTTTTTTTTACCTGTTGTGGGGAAAAAACTCAAGTACATAAGAAATCCTTGTAGTCTTTTGGGCCCCTGCTATCTTGCCATCGTCCATCCTCTGACAGGTCTGACCGGGGGGGTTTCCTCACGCTCACTTACCACTGCCACGACTTTTTGTGGGGGGGGGGGGTTTAGGAGCAGTACCAGCTCCATAGCACAGCATAAGTTGGAGTCGTGATGAGCAGCTTCCTTTCCCCGCTTATTGAGGAGAGTACTCACCCCAACACAGCAGGACCTGAACAGACCCTGACCAGCAGGTGGTGGCCCACTTGGACAACCTCTGCCCCCCCTCAAGAAGATCCCCTGGGCCCCCTGGGCAGCCAAACTGTGTGTGCCACAACTTGCCAAATTTACGGGGGGTCCTGCAAAAGGCCAGTATTTTGGTATCAGAGCAGGTTTTCAGGCTGCGGGGGAAAAGTTACCCCAAGGAGAACTCCTTTTTCACCCAAAAAGTGGAGAGACTCACCTTTGTAAGATTTTAAACAGGGGTGGAAACGGCCCCGGATTTCCACACACAAAAACCTTATGCCCTCAGATTTGATCAGCCCTATGCCTCACCAAAACTTTGAGAAAAAGGGCTGGATTTTTTGGCTACCTCCTACTACTATCCTTGTGCGCCACCCCCCCCCTGAACCCCCAAAAACCGCTGCCCAGTCCCCCTACCACCATCCATCTTTTCCAGGGGCTGGTATTGGGCCCCCCACCTCCCCCCTCTTCACAAAACCATTTTTGTAACTTTGATGTGCGCCACCTCCCTAATCTGTCATTTTCCCTTGTGGCCCACAGATGTTGCCACCACCTCCACACCGCCATTGTGCAACCATTGTGGCCACCCCCCAATTTATTTTCCTGGGGCCACTTTTTTTCCCCCCCAAAAATGTTGTTTGGGGTTTTTGGCCCCCCCTTTAAGCAAGGGACAGGTTTTTTGGGTCCCCCCTTTTTTGCCCCCTCCATTTCATTTTTGCCCCAGTTTTTTTTTCAAAAATTTCAAAAAAAATCAGTCAATTATCCCAAAAAAACAAAACCGGAAAAAGCAAAATTCTGGCCCCGGGACAAACCCCCCAAATTTTTTTTCCAAAAACTCTAAAAAGGGGGGAAGGGTTTTCGGAACCCCCTACCCATGGGGGAATTAAGTTTCTTTAACGAACGGTTCTGTTATAATCGTGGAAAAATTGAGTCGGGGTAAAGGATGCGCTCTTTTATGTATTTTAGGATCTTGGCCCCAGCTCGGTTTTTTTCCCCGGGTGACGCTGCATTACCTTTTCAGCTGCGTTTTCCCACTTTTGAAGCGATTCTAAAGGGCGAAGTATCTGGTGTCTACTAAAAAAAGCATGTTGAAAACCAAAAACCCTGCTCCCTATGATTTTGGAAAGGCCAAAAAGTTTTACAACCCCTACAGGCTCTCTCACCAGGGGAAAAACTGTTTTTTTAAGCGATTTTTCCCGCAAAAAAAAATTAGGGTCAAAACGAAATTTTTGTGGAAAATTGGCTACCTGGCAAACCCAAATTTTGAGAAATTTCCCCCCTAATTTAAAAGGGGGGTTTAAGACTTTAAATTTGGGTTTTTAAAAAAAACAAAGTTGAAGGGTTGTTCATCTGAAACAGTATGTTAAATGTGCCAAAAGGAGAAAAAAACAAAAAACATACTTTCGGCCCCCCGCTGCTTAAATAAGGACTCTCCCGAATCCACTCCCCTTCTATGGGACGGTCCCCAACATTTTAAAAGGCTCACGCTTCGTTTTTCACTAGGAGGGGGGAAGCCCTTTTGTGTGTCAAAATGAGCCCTTAAGGGTTTAAGGTACGGGGAACCCCCTTTCCCCACCCCCGGGGGGACAGGGGGGGGCCCCTTTCCCGGCCCCTGACGGCCCCCTTTCCCCCTTTAACAATGATTTTTTTTAAAAAATCCCCCTTTTTTAAAAAATTCCTGAAGGGGGGTTTTTCCCCAAATTATTTTTTTAAAATAATTTTTTTTAAATTTTAAGGGCGGGGGCCAAACATAATTTCGGCCCCCCCTTACAAATACAAAAATTCCTATTTTTTTTATTTTCCGGGGTTGCGGCAATCTTTTCCTTTGGGGCATGTCAAAGGAACCGAAAGGGAAAAGGATAAATCCCCAGGACATTTAAGAAGCAGCAATTAGGGACTGGGAAATTACAGTAATTAATTGAGGATATTAATAATTGGGACCCCACCTACTTGAGAAAGGGCCCCCAATACTGTTGGGTCGAACGGAGAGTTTCGAGTACAGCCAGGCACAGCAGACTCAGAACTCCCATAGAACAGAATGGAGAGTCTTGAATACATGTGAGTGGCTCTCTGTTCTGAGCCAACATTTCTGGTGGCCCATTCCTGAGGTAGGTGTGGATCCGATCGATATGTCATCAAAGTGCATGGTGAGAACACCCCTTAAGTATTTTTTTCTATTTTTTCCTCACCTTGCACCCATTTAATTATAAATTGTATTCAAGTGGACAACCTCTTTAATGCTGGCTATGATAGAAAGGTATCCGTACACACATCACAGATTGCTGTGTACAGAATATTGTGGTAGCAGAAAAGTTAGAGTCCTCATGAAGACCTTTATGTACCATCAACAGCACCTGTAATGTCCATGTGGGCATCAAAGCTGGACAATGGAGCAATGAAAAAATGCAGCCTAGTTTTTGTTCAATGATGTGGAAACTTTGGATACGGATGTTATTTAGACAGTTACCAGAGTACTGCAATATTACTTTTGATAATATAGCTGATCACTGTATTCCAAAGTAGTATGGATACAGAAATTAAAGTCTACTTTTCAAAGCTTTTCACTTTCAAATTTAGGCTGGCTGTCTGCTGGAACAGTTAAATGGTAAACGTAACTTCACCATAAATCATGGACTAAAAGGTACTGTACTCCGCTGCTATAATTAGGAATGCCAAACACTGAATAAAAGAATTACTTTCATTTTGATATATGAATGTAAAGTCAAGCTGACAGTCCTGTAAACCACAGATAAGATGCAGACACAGAAAGTAGAAAAGAAAAATATTCAGATGTTACATTTTCATTTATTGCATGCCACAGAAATAAATGACAACATTATAGTGAAACATTTCTATGTTGTTTACCCCTAGGACAGAATTATACTGTAAAGGGTGCATACATTTTCACCAAATGCCCATAATACCAACACTGGACCACAGCTTTGGACCTGGTTTATAAAACCGATTTTTGAATACTTTATTAGTAATTGTGTAGATTTAAAAAAAAAAAAAAAAAAAAAAAAAAAGAGAGAATGTTTTAAGGCATTTTTATTACTTTTTGCAAAGCCAAAAGTTTACATACATTTCATTAGTATTTGGTAGCATTGCCCTTAAACTGTAAAACTTGGGTCAGATGTTTTGGATTTCCTTCCACAAGCTTCTCACAATAGTTGGTAGGAATTTTGGCCCAATCCTCCTGACAGAACTGGTGTAACTGAGCCATGTTTGTAGGTCGCCTTGCTGGCACCTGCCTTTTCAGCTTTGCCCATAGGTCTATCTATTTATCTATCTATCTATCTATCTATCTATCTATCTATCTATCTATCTATCTCTCTTTGTATCTATTTATCCCTCTTTGTATCTATCTATCTATCTATCTATCTATCTATCTATCTATCTATCTATCTATCTATCTATCTATCTATCTATCCCTCTTTGTATCTATCTATCTATCTATCTATCTATCTATCTATTTATCTATCTATCCTAAACGAAAATTTTAAGTGGATATAGAAAGTCCCCTGATTCGCATATCTTGGCCAGAATAAAGCATAGTTACAAAGCCTCTCTGGAAGACCTATCCTGTTGTACCATACTGGGACAATTTTGACAAGGAGCCAAAGATTTCTGAGCTGCAAACTCTATATTAATGAAAAAAGTTATCATGGTGTTCTTGGCCAGATGATGGGAATAGTGAAATACTTTACTCAGAAAAGATATTAATTGTAAATCATTGGATTAAACTGTAATTGTTTTACATTTATTCTGCTGAATTTTGTATTTGTTTGTTCACTGAAGTCTTACCTTTCAGCTTCCTACCTAAATTAATGTCACTTGAACTGTGATCTGTTCTTACAGTCTGCTAAGAAACAGTGATTTCTGTGTTTTGGCACATTTATTAGAGTACTAGTGTTGTACTCAGCTGCAGATTGGTAGTTAGAATGATTCACGATAACCTCTCCCGACTCTTTTTTTATGAATTGTGTGTATCCATTGAAAACACTTTTGCTAGATATTTTTCTCAGTTATGTTTTTCATGGTATACTCCCTGAAAGGTGCAAAAACCCAAATCTCAAAAATTGGGAGTTTTTAAAAAATGGCCCTTTGGGTAGTCTGCACCAAACAACATATTTATTCAAAATTGCTCGATCACTCAAAATTTTTCTTTTTTTGTGAAATTTACATTTAAACTGATCTGCAGACAACTTGCTCACTTGATTTGATGCTGCATTCTAATTTCTCAATTGATGCTGTCTAATTTCCACATAGGAAAACTCCAATTTCAAAAGGCTGGGTTTCCCCCCCTAAAATGGCCATTTTAGGAGTTGTAGGGTGGTTGAGGATTTTTTTCGACAAAGTTAAACGGCAAGGTTTTTAGGGTCGAAAATTTCCAGTCATGCGTAAATTAAGGTTAAAATCTGGGGCATCATTTTAGATGCGTTTTTCGGCGCTTCCTGTAATTTTGGCGGCCAGCAAAACAGATTACGAAGAGAGGGTGAGTGTGTGTGCGAGTTTTTTGACTGGGATGTGTTGGGTTTCGATTGGCTGGAAAAATCCTGACCCCGTTTTCATAGAACAGCGTTTCTGTTTCAGCCCCATGTCTTCAGGTTCATAGGGATAGGACTGCTCTTGCCTGTGGCCAAAAAGCTCAGCGAAATTAGTCTATATCTGCAAAGAGAAACCTTACTTTAGCTGTGATCCTTCCAATTTAGTTTGATTAGAGATTTGAAGTTTTTTTTTGTTAGTTGAAATTTTTAAAAACAGATCTACCCCTGTAAATTAGGGGGGGGGGCGGGGGGGGGGGGGGGGGGGCCGCGGGCGAACCGACAGCTTTTATAAAAAAACATGGATAAATTTCACCAAGATTGTGGCATTGTAGGGAATTCTTTTTTTTAACAGTTTTCTATTGAAAATTTTTCCGGGGTATTGGGGGGCCGAAATTTTTTTGGATAAAAATCTTTCTGTAATGAGGTCTCTTTGTTAGTCAAACTCCACTTTTATTATCGTTACTTTCGAAGGTTTTAAATTTACCCTTTAACCCCGTGACGTTGATTTCCCCTTCACTTAAATTACAAACAGCTCTTGTAGTCAGCACAGGTGTTTGTTGCCAAAAATACCGGTTCGTACGAAAACATCACAGTTACGGTTTTTTTTCTTTTGCGACCCAGCACTGTTCATTGAGCAGCATCTGTAAATCTTAAAACAGAAATTTTATATTCACCAGGGGAAATTTAAAAGGTGCAAAAAAACCCTTTTTTTTTCAAAAAAATAACATTTTGTGTTTTTGACTTTTGCGCCCCAGCTGTTCTTGCGAGATCTCGAAAACTTAAAAAAGCAAATTTTATTTCACCCAAAAGGGGAATTGAAAGGTGCAAAAAATCCGTTTATTATATCAAAAAAATAAAACAGTTGTGTTTTTTGACTTTTTTCACCCAGCATGTTCATTGAGAAGCATTACGTAAATTTAAAACAGCAATTTATATCACCACAGGGGAATTGAAAGGGGCAAAAAATACGTTTTTTATCAAAAAAACAGTTTCGGTTTTTTTACTTTTGCGCACCCCGATGTTTATTGAGCGATCTAGTAAATCTTAAAACGCAATTTTTATTCACCCAGGTGAATTGAAAGGGGAAAAAAATACCCTTTATTATTTCAAAAAATAACATTTTGTGTTTTTTTTACTTTTGCGCACCCCCCCCTGTTCATTGCGCGCATCTACGTAAATTCTTAAAACGCAATTTTATTACCCCAGGTGAATTGAAAAAGGTGCAAAAAAAAACCCTTTATTATATCAAAACAAAAAGTTAGTGTTTTTTGCATTTGGCACCCAGCACTGTTCATTGACGCGTTATGTAAATTTTTTAAAACAGCAAATCTATTTCTTTCCGGTAAATTTGAAGGTGCAAAAAAACGTTTTTTATATAAAACAAAAACATTATGTGTTTTTTGACTTTTGCGCCCCCAGCACTGTTCTTTGAGCGATTGTAATCTTAAAACAGAAATTTATATTCCCACAGGTAAATTGAAAGGTGCAAAAAATACGGGTTTATTATATCAAAAAAATAACAGTTACGTGTTTTTTGACTTTTGCACACCCCATGTTCTTTGAGCGCATTCGTAAATTTTAAAAACCGCAATTCTTTATTCACCCGGTGATTGAAAGGTGCAAAAAATCCCGTTTATTATATCAAAAAAAAACATTTAAAGGTTTTTTGACTTTTGCACCCCAGCATGTTCTTGAGCGCATTCGTAAATCTTAAAACAGCAATTCTTATTCCCCAAGGTGAATTAAAAGGTGCAAAAAATACCGTTTTTTTTATACCAAAACAAAACAGATATTGTTTTTTGGATTTTGCCCAGCCAGATTTGTTGATAGACACCTTCTTTAAAATTTTGAACCCAGCAATTTTGTTTTGATTAGAGGGTTTGAAAATAGCTGTGTTTGCCGTCTTTTAATAAGGGACTTTAAAAAAACTATTCCATACCTTTAAAAAATTTTTTATATTTCTGAACGGGAGAAAATGAGGGGGTAAGCGAGAAAGGGGGGGGGTAGCACATGGAGGTAGAGGTACGAGAGAAGGTGTCTTCCAGTGCTGGCGAAAACACGTGCCAGCGGTAAACGTTGCAGGACCGTCAGGCCCGTCATCGCGGGTCAGGGCCCTAGAACTAAGTAAGAACATCGTCGCCCAAACTGTCCTTCAGTGGTTTGCAAAACCCGCATTCAGTCTTACTCCTGTTTCAAAATCCGGCCAAATGTGTATCGTTTCAGCTCCGTCCAACAGAAACGCCCCAAAAGTCAAATGTGTACCATCCACTGTGGATAATCCATTGTCTGAAGACCTTTTGATGACAAAAAGCGGTTGGGGTCAGAAAACATGTTAAAAGATAAAAGGTTTATTTGTCTGAGCCTCGGGGGGTGAAGGAAAAACCCGGTCAAACGGCAAAAATCCCGGGCGGTCGGAACGCCCTTTCGTGCCCCTTTTTGTAGCCGCGTTTGGATGAGAAAATAGGGACGACCAAGTCACCGTGTTTTGATGATGATGACGAATTGGGTCCTTCCCGGTCTTTTTTCCCCAGAATTTTGCTTTTCGAGCGCTTATCAGTGGACGGGAGGAAGACGATGGGGGGGAGTGTCAATAGGGTCCCCCCAAAAAAAGGGGGGGGGGCGGTGCAGAAAATCCGCTGAATGATTCCGCCCAACCGGTCAGCGCAAACCCGCTCCCGCTTATCGCCGTCAAAAGGTCCGGACCTTTTAAGCCTGGCCCTTTTTTGGGGCAAGCCTTGATTCCCCAGCGAGTCATATGCGCCTTTTCGTAAACGTAAGTAGAGGGAAGAACCTTAAGGGGTTAACCACCAAAATGTTAGCCTGCAGCGAATGCATGGTTGAAATGGGGGAACATTGGCCAAAAAGGCCAGACCCACGCCCCGGCCTCCAAACCCCTGCACACCCCCTGTTCCCTCCCCCGCCCCCCAAGCGTTCCCCGCTGCCCTTTTCTCTCAGAGTCTGATCAGGGACAGCCCTGCTTCAGCCTCCACCGTCGCCCGAGTTACACCGCACCCCAAG
>JAODAL010079294.1:0-12625 GCA_025379985.1 Phyllomedusa bahiana | reverse complement strand
TTTGGGAAACAACAACTCCCATCATTCCCACTGTTATATTTAAATTAAATGCATTTTTGGATGGGGTTTTCCCAACAGCTGGAGGTCCACAGTTTGAGACCACTGGGCTAAGCAGTGTAAAATGGATACTAACCTTTCAAGAACTTCATACAAGGACATATAAGAACCTTTATTATATATTTTATTAGACATAAATACCTCTTTCTTCATTTATCAGTCCCACACTCTGTCCAAAGCTCATCATTAACTCTGAGAAACCTGCTGAAATCCATTGCCAGATAAACAGATTTCTGGAGATTATTTGCTGCCAATAGAAGTCTGTGGAGAGGGGAGGAGGGAGTCGCTTAGAGATTTTGTCCAGTTAATGTAAAAATAATTCAAATCCCAAAGCAATAAAAAAAGATTATAATCGCCTTCCAGCTCACGTCAAATCCAGCACTGGCTCCTTATTGTCTTATGTTCACTCCAGTTTTCTACCCAACAGGAAATCACTAACTGCAGCTTCTGATTGGCTGCATCGGTCAAGCTGTCTGCTTACACCGCCATCTGATCCATGATGTAAGGAAGGGGCAGGTGACTATGGCAGCTATTTAGTGGTTGCACCAGTGACACACCCTTTTTTATTGGGTATCATTAACTTGTTAGTTAGTTTTTTTTAAAAAAACTGGGCAATCTGTTTAAGAGAGAGAAGGACAGAGAGACACATATAGAAGCTGCTCTACAACTGTAGCATTTAAGCGCAGAGCTGAAGACACAGGTTACCTCCCATGGAGTCTGGATTTGGAATGATGCTCAAAATTTATGTGGAAAATCAAATTTCAGGATGTTCCATCTTCAGTGGAAATGAGGCTCAGTAGTGTGTGGCCTCCATGTGCCTGTATGACCTCCCTACAATGCATGGGCTCCTGATGAGGCAGCAGATGTTCTTCTGAGGGATCTCCTCCCAGACTTGGATTAAAGAATCCGTCAACTCCTGGACAGTCCGAGGTGCAACATAGCATTTTGGATGGTGCATATGGTCTTACAATGAATCTCATGCCAGCACCTAATGGCAGTCAGGGCACCTCTGGTTAGCACATGGTGGGCTGTGTATCTCCACATCATGACTAAGCCACTACCAAACCACTCATGCTGGAGGATGTTGCAGACAGAAGAACGTTCTCCACGGCGTCTCCAGACTCTGTCACGTCTGTCACATGAAGAGCACAGGGCACCAATGTCGAATCTGCCAATCCTGGTGTACTCTGGCAAATGGCAATCGCTGTGCATGGTGTTGGGCTGTAAGCAGCACACACACTTGTGGATGTTGCACCCTCATACCGCCCTCATTGAGTCTGTTTCTGACACTTTGAGCAGACACATGATATTAGTGGCTGCTGGAGGTCACTTTGCAGAGCTCTAGCACTGCTCCTCCTGCTCCTATTTGCACAAAGGAGGAGGTAGCGATCCTGCTTCTGAGTTGTTGCCCTCCTATGGCCCCCTCCACATCTCCTGATGTACTGGCCTGTCTCCTGGTATGTGCTACATGCTCTGAACTCTGTGCTGACAGACATAGCTAAGCTTCTTACCATAGCTCACATTGATGTGCCTTCCTGGATGAGCTGCACTACCCGAGCAACTCCTGTGAGTTGTAGACACCTCCTCATGCTACCTCTAGGGGTGAAAGCAATGACAAAATGTAAAAGTGACCAAAACAACAGCCAAAAAGAATGAGAGATGAAAAATGGCCTGTGGTCACCACCTGCAGCACCACTCCTTTATAGGGGTTGTCTTGCTAATTGTCTATCATTTCTACCTGTTGTCTGTTCCATTAGCACAACAGCAGGAAAAATCGATTCACAGTCAGTGTTGATGCATAACTGGACAGGCTAATTTCACAGACGTGTGACTGACTTACATTGTGGTGGTTAAGTCTTCCCTTAATGTTTTTGAGCCGTGTATATGTATTTTTGGCGTTATCACAAGAACAACTCTTTTAATCATGATGATCAGTTCTTACTGATTTCCATCAATTCAACAGAACTATAGCAAAGCAACAAAGCGACACCAGCTCAAGATGATAATGCACAAAACCTGATAAAGTGGTTCTTGTATTTTGTCCAATTTTTCTGCAATTTTTTGCTCTGTATTTATACAGGAAGCTGCTTTTTATTTTAACAAATTAACCAAATAATATCCCGGAGTCACTCTGAAATATTTGTCAGAAATTTTCTCACTTTGAAGATTTACTACAAACACTATGAGACAAAACCAGCTAAATTTTTCAAAAAAAGGGAACAAAAAAGAGGCGGTAACAAATCTATTCTTTTCTCTCCAAAAGACAAAGGAATTTTTACAAAAAATATTTAAAGGAATAATAAATTTTTTAATAAGGCCCCGATGGCTTCCCCCTTTCCCGGACTTCTCCGGAGCTTCTAAGTTTTATGGGGTTGGAAGCTTATCAATTACTTGAATCTAAAGGATTCACCTAAGGTAAAAGAACCTTCCGCCGCCCTTTACACGACATTTCGACATTTTTATGAGTCTCAATTTGAAAAAGAAACAGAAAAAAATACATCGGCTGAAATTTGAGAGGAAGGAGCAGGACCATAGGAAAACCCGGGCCTCAGTGTCACACCGCTGCCTTGTCACTTGTTTTGGTTTGGGGGTCTTTTCTTTGTTTAAGTTGAAAAATGACAACAGAACCAACTTTAATAAGAAAAGAATATAAAAAGTAATACAAACTGATGAGCGCCCATCGGGGTAACTGGAACCAGGGGCATCAGGATAAGGGGGCCCGGTACCATGGGACCTGGTGTGATCCCCCGGGGGATGATTTCTTGGAGTTAAGGGCAGTTATTCAGATCTTCCCCCTGCAAAATCAAAGAAAGCAAATCTATTAAAAGTAAAACATCCCAGAGTTTTCCAACAGATAATGATCAATAGATCAATAAATCAATCCTTCCTTCCCCCTCCCTTTTTCCCCACCTCTTTCCTTCCCTTTTTTCCCTTATTCCTCCTCCCCCCTTTCTTTTCCCCCTTTTTCCCCCCTTTCTTCCCCCCCTTTTTCCCCCCTTCCTTCCCCCCTCATTCTTCCCCTCCCCCTTCCCCCCCCTTCATTCTTCCCCTTCCCCTCTTTCCCCTCCCTTTTTCTTTCCCCCCCCCTCCTTTTTCGTTTATCCCCCTCCTTCCCCCCCTTTTCTTTCCCCCCCTCTTCTTCTTCACTCACCCTCATTCCTCCCTCCCTCTATTCTTCCCTTTCTATCTTTCTTTCCTTCCTTCTTTCGTTCCGTCCTTCTTTCCTCCTTCCTCCCCTTCATTCTTCCTCCCTCCCTCAATCCCGTCGTCCTCCCTTCCTCCCTTCTTCCTCCCTTCTTCAATTCCTCTCTTGAGCTTCATGCAGAGTAGACTAATAGTTGAATAAATATACTAAGGCCTGGTTCCCACGGCACGGGTTTTCACCCGGTTTTTGAGACGGTTTTCAGTTTTGAAAACCCTCTACAAACTGGTTGAAAACTTTTAACATGGGCCTCTATGGAAAATCTGTGCAGCATTCCCCATTGCACGGGTTTTCCGCCCGGTGGTTTTTTAGACCGCCGGCCGCCCGAAAAACATAGAACATGTTCATTCTTTCATCCGGTTTTTGGACGGAATATGTGCATGTCAATGTGAAGGTGGAGAGCTTTTCTACACTTATCACGGGGAAAAGCCGCCCCCCCGGCAGCCGTGTGCACGGTGCGAAAACAGAGCAAAAATAGCGGTCGGATAAACTGACCGGTATTTGTCCTGTGCCTTGTAAACGACCCCTAGGAGTAGCTTAAAAGGTGCAGATTTCAGTGGGGCAACTAATGGGGCATAAGTCTCCATACACCTACCTGGTGCCTCTGCCTAATGAGGAATGCTACCCCCTTTCCTGTAGCCCTGGAGCCTCTCAACTACTTGTACTTGTGTTGATGTAGATGTTTGCTTTTTATATTGCAGCCTCCATAGCTTGCACTAGTGTTTCATGATTGTTTGGACGTGTGGACTGATCTTTGTATAGAGCCTCTGACATAAACCTCCTAATGCTGCAACTGTATAAGATTTCAGTGAAATCCATTGCTCATAGACTTTCCTTGAAACGATCCATACACATATATAGGGCCTCTGTTCAGAATAGCAGAGTTTGAAGAGATATTGCATATTGCAAATAAGACGTGTACTAACACCAGCCTAACAAAGACGACCAAAACACGATTTTAACCTCAGTTGAATGGATAATCGCCTGTTAGAAGCATTTAGCTTATGTGTCGTGTTTGTCAGCACATTCAGCAAATACACACAGAAGAGTCATGGAAGGACTAAAACACTGCAGTAGTACGAAAAAGTGCGCCAGAGTTGCTTGCAGTGCTCAATACATGACCTTGAAAATTACTGGATTTCTGCATTATTATAGTAAAGTGTGAGTGCATCTAAGTTGTATTTCTGAACAAACAGAATATAACAAGCAGCATACAGATAGTTGTGCTTTTCATGTTGTTTTATGAATCACATTGAGTAAACATCCACAGTGCAGGGAGAGTGAAATAAGTGACCCCTGGAATTTAATAACCTGTAGATTCTTCTATATCAGTAATTACCTCCACTAATTGTTGCTTATGCATGTACAACTCAGTCAGGTGAGAGGTTCGATATTGTGAACACCACCTTTATTGTATACTATTACTATCGCGCTTCTGTTTCCCTGTCGTTTACAGTACTATTGCTTATGTATGTAAATCAGAAGCACTCAAAGTTTAAGGGGTTCTGCTGAAGCTTTCAAATTAGATATTAAATAATTTCACCATTTATTCTTATTAAAAATGTTCTAGCATTTTTGTTTTAGATGCTCCCTTAGTGATCCATAGTGTACAGCTCATCTCCAGGGGATATGACCAATCATGAGAGCTCCTCAGTCCTGGCTGCACATGCTCAGACATCACCTCTCCTCTCAGGCAGCTACTGTCAGTCTCTTCCCTGCTTAGTAATCACACTCACTGCTGAGCGATTGTCCAACCCCAGGTGCTGTCACTCTACTCCCATCCTCTGTACTTCTTAGTAATCACACACACTCACTGCTGAGCGAATGTTCAAACCAGGTGCTGTCATTCTACTCCCGTCTCTGTACTCCTTAGTATCACCACACTCACTGCTGAGCGAGTGTTCAACCCCAGGTGCTGTCATTCTACTCACGTCCTCTGTACTCCTTAGTAATCACACATACTCACTGCTGAGCGAGTGTTCAACCCCAGGTGCTGTCTTTCTATTCCTGTCCTCTGTACTCCTCAGTAATCACACACACTCACTGCTGAGCGAGTGTTCAACCCCAGATACTCTCATTCTATTCCCATCCTCTGTACTCCTTCGTAATCACACACACTCGCTGCTGAGTGAGTGTTCAACCCCAGGTGCTGTCATTCTACTCCTGTCCTCTGTAATACTTAGTAATCACACACACTCACTGCTGAGCGAATGTTCAACCCCAGGTGCTGTCATTCTACTCCTGTCCTCTGTACTCCTTAGTAATCACACACACTCACTGCTGAGCGAATGTTCAACCCAGGTGCTGTCATTCTACTCCTGTCCTCTGTACTCCTTAGTAATCACACACACTCTCTTCTGAGCTAGTGTTCAACCCCATGTGCTGTAATTCTACTCCTGTCCTCTGTTCTCCTTAGTTATCACCCACACTCCCTGCTGAGCGAGTCTTCAACCCCAGGTGCTGTCAGTCTACTCCTGACCTCTGTACTAGTACTAATAAGTAATTAGTCAAACAGTGCAAATATGTGCATTGAAAAAAAAATCTATTTGTTTGGCTCCTGCAGGGAGTTGAACCTAGGTCTCCTATGTTGGAAGACAGAATCTATAACCACTTGGTTTCTTTGTAACTACTTACAGCTCCTTCGATTAACAGACTTTTATTTAACTGGAGTGAGCACACTGTGAGGAAAGTCATGGGGATGTCAGCCTGCTTGGTCCCACACACCCCTTTTGAGCACACTGAAAGCTGAAGCTGGATAAAGGAGGAATGCAAGGAGTTTGTGACAAAACCCCTTTAAGGAGAAAGTTTGGACCATTCCTCTGTGCAAATGTATTTCAGTTCATCAATATTTTTGGGATGCCTTCCATGAACTTCCTTTTTCAGGTTGTGCCTCCAATCTTATTTCCATCGTTTAAACCCTCTGTATCCAAATTACCTCTTCGATAAATTATTAAAGGGTTTTGCCACAAAGTAAAATTGACGTGGGAAGTTTGAAAAATAAAATAACAAACATTTTCACCATTCATCATTATTAAAATCCCCCGTTTTTGTTTTAGGTTTTTAGTTCCTTTTTAAAATTTGGGGATCCCAGGGGGGTTTTACCCAAAGCCCCTATCTCCCCAGGGGCTATGATTTTAAACCCCATTTCCCCTCTACTCCGTCCTCTGTGCCTTAGTAATTTTCAAATGTGCAAAAAAATTAAAAAAAACCTCAATCAGGTCTGTGCATTGAAAAGAGAAAAAAAAAACCACGGTTTGGTACCTGCAGGGATTTAAAACCGAGGCCCCTGTCAAAAAAGCAAAAATTTTAAATCGGGGGGCGTGGCCAAACCAGGGGGAGGGCTGTGAGAAAAGCTCCCGTAGAGGCCGAAAATCCCCGGAAAGACCCTTGTTTCACCCATCCAGGGGGCAAGAGGAATTACCTGAGAGAGGCCCCCCGCACACCTCCGGCCCCCGGGCAGCCCCTGGAACCTTTCTCCAGGACCCCCGGGCCTTGCAGCTCCGCGCCAGTTCCGGTGCAGGGCCATTACCACGGGGGTTGGAGGCATAAAGGGGCCCCCGGCTCCACTGGCCAGCGGCGCAGTTATCTTCAGCGGCGCCCCCAATCCGCCGCCCGGGCACCAGACATTTGCGGTTTAGCCGGGGGGATCCCCAACCGGGCAGGATCAAGGAGGAAATCCGCAGGCATATCAACCACTGCCTCTCCTCCCCGGCCATCTTGTGGAGTCAGGCCCCAATCTCCCCCCTCACTCCTAGGGGGCGCCACCTCCGGGAAGGGCTGCTTCGGGGCCCCCACATTTCCCCTAATAAGTAAAGAGCATCCGCCCGGGCCCAAGGCGGGGAGAACCCCCCTAAAGGGATCCCCTTGGACCCTTTAGGGGGCAATTACTCGGAACCCCTGCTCCCCCCACCATCCGCAGATTCTCTCACAACCCTTCCTCCAGGGGCGGGCCCCTTTGCCCCTCCTGGATTTAAAAACCCCCGTCCTCCGCCTCCACCTTGGGGGGAAAGATATGGGCCCCGGATGGACGAATTGGGGGCCCTTTTTCTTAGTTATGCACCCCTTAAAAAGGGGAAAAAGCTCATCCTAGCAAGATTAAAGTATGGCGTTGGGTTTTGACACAAAAGGTGATCATTTTAACACAAATACCGGGCCCGGGTTCACCCGCCCTTCACCAAATATCCTAGAAGATATGGCGTGCCATGGGGACCTGGAAACCGGGGACCCGGGAACAATGTGCAATTAGGGGCCCCCGGGAGAGGGGGAAGAAAATATTAGGAACTGGACTCTTGTTCTCCCAAAGTCTTGGGGGTTTCCTCCCCCCCCCACTTTTTAAGGGGACAAAGCTCACAAGCTTTGGCCCAAAGGGGTTCATCTCCCAGCTGGGGACTCATCTGTGCTTCCACGACTTCCAAAAATTAAAGGAGGGGTATAAAAAGGGGGGGAGAGTCCCTCCTGTGCAATTTCAAAGGTTCTTCCCCATATTTAAAAGCCCTTTCCGTGGATCACCCCCCAAAAAACCCGGGGCATTTGAGACCTCCCCTATCGACCCTTGGGGAAAGTCGCATTCCATACGGTGGCACTTCCCTTTCCCCTGTTGCTCGTCAAGGGGCGAACGCTTGCTAAATCCTTCCAAACCTCTCATCTTCTAAAATTTTGCTTCCCCGATCCCCAAAATGGGGATGGGACATCTCCTCCCACCCCTCCTCCCCCCCTTTTTGGAAAAAGGGCACTTCTCGAAAAGGGGGGTCGAACCCGGTCTGTCCATCCCCCCAAAAGCCACGGCTCTCCTGTTCATTGGGGGGGCCCCCCGGTGGTGGATTTTGATGCCCTGCAGGGTATCTTTTTGCCTTTCACGCAGTATTCAAGGCGACCGATTTCATCTAGGTTATTTAGGAGTCAGGGGACTTTATAAGGTTTTTTGCTGGCTTTCTAGGGTTTTTTTCTGGACTAAAGCAAATGTTCCTTTTTCCATTTTAGGTAATTTTATTTTTCCCCGGGGCCCAAACAGGTTTCGAGAGGGGGGGGTCCTAATTGGGACTTCCTTAGGGTTTCCCCAAATTGGGTTTCCCCACTACTGTACCCTTTTGGCTTCAATACCTTATTCCCCCCGGACTAGGGTTTCTCTTGGGTTCGCCCTTCCCCCCCTTCTCTATTGGGCTAACAAATTTTTTTGGGTTTTCTGGGGTTTATTTTTTGTTTCCTTCTTTGGGTGTCTGTGCCCAATTTTGTCTCTCCCCCCCCCCCCTTGCTCCTCCGTATTCAGTACCGGTCGGGGGGTCGGGGCCTTGACTTGGTCCCCCCTTCTCCCCTCAACTACTAGTAAGGTTCTCCCATAGGTTTTGGCTTGCCTTGGGGTCCGAATTTTAACCTGAAGGGAAAAAAGGCCTTAACTCTAAGTAAACGAAACCCCTTAGGGGCAAAAGTCTGCGGGCACAATTTTTTTGAGGGGAAAAGACTATGGGCCAAGAGCTCCTTACCTTTGCTAGACACTTCTCCCCTCACGTTTAATTGCATACTTGACGGGAAAAGCGGGGGTATAAATACTGACACCGTCTTGCCTCTGCGGGTGCGCAACCTTCCTTACCCCGCTTTCATTCATCATCCTCGGGGCCTCTTCTACAATGGCCAATTTACTCTGTAATGTCTCCCCCCCCCCAATGTGCGCATTACCTTTCCTTAAGAGGGTTTTGCACAAACTCTTGGTCCCCTTCCTCAGACTTCTTGTGGGAGGAGACTTTAACTTATGTTTTCTGGGTGATGGACCATGTGCGTGGGAGGGAGGGGGTTCCACGGCCAGGATTTTAAGCTTTGAAAAATCTTGGGAGGAGTTATTTGACCTTGGCGTATTAACCCCCAGGGGCAGAGAGTAATTTTTCTCCCCCCCCCCCCCCCCCCCAAAAAACACACCCCCGGGTGGATACTTTTTTTGGGGGAAAACCCCAAATCTGAGGGTGGGGTCGGGCTTGTTATTGAGCCGATTTTGGGGGATCACGCCCCAGTCATGGGGTTACTTGGTTTTCAAAACCCCCCATTGCGAGGTTTGTATTGAGATGAAGAGTCCCCCATAGGAAAGCGACCAAGGGGGGGAAGCTGGGTGAGTCCCTTCATCCATTTTACTGACGAGGGGGTTCCGTAATTCGCTGGAATTGGGGCTCACAAGACATTTTTAGGGGAGAGTGCATGCTTTGGGTCCGGGGCAGAGGGACATGAAACTAGGGAATCCATTGAGGGGTCGTCTTCGATATGCAGAGACCGAATAGGTGCCAACTTCTCTACTTGAGGCAAATGGTAGGTAAGAAAGGGGGCTTTAAAAAGATAGGGTTTTGTTCCATGAGAAAATTGTTGTATATCTAAGGCAACGATATTTTTAATTGGAAAAAAACACTTTCAATGTTACCAGGCTTGAGGGGCAGGACTGTGGGCCTTCATGCCCCAGGCACTAAAAGCGAGATGGATCTTTCTATGCCCCCAAAACCCTTTCTAGGATTTTTTGGGGTTTTTCTCCAAAGTTACCCCTCCTTCGGGGAATCCCGGGGGGGGGGGTAGAAGCAAAAAACTTATTTGGGGCTTTCCCTTATACAGAAAAAAAATTTTTAGATTTTCGGTTTCACATATTTTGATCAAAAGATGTTTAAGTGCCCCACTTCAAAGGATCTCAAATGGGGATCCCATATATCTTTTTTCCCCTTCTAGAGCCAATTTCCCCGGCCCCCAGGGGGCAACCGCCTCCATTATACAGAAGAAAAAAAAAATAAAAAACACACCCAAAAAGAAGCTGCACTTCTTATACGCCTGTAAAAGTGGGCAGGTTTCAGAAAAAACCAAAAATGGGGGCCCTTCCCCCCCAAAGGGAAAAACAATATATACCAAAATAACTAGGTTTGCACAAAAAACATTTTTGAAAAAACATATGCAAACCCCGGGGGCCACTGGGAGGGGGGCGGTAAAAATATTATATATTACATTTCACAAAGACCACCCCAACGGCACACACTGTAAAAAGGGAAAAAAAATTACGTGGAAATCCCCCAAAAAAGCTTTTTGCTATTATCATACATAAAAAATTTGAGTTCTCGGTTTACATATTTTTACAAAAGATGTTTAACTGCCCCCGACTTTCAACGGATCTCAAAAATTTGGTTACCGCGGGTGCGCTCAAGCAAAATGGCCCCGCAGTGCATCCATAGTTTAGGGCGTACCGGCAAACCAACCCCGAAGATAACACAGGTATTATGTACAATAGGAATGCAAGGACTGTATTGCAATCCGCATTCTATGCAATATAAAAACAGCATTTAACCGCAGTGGATGGGCCAATCCTAGCCCTAATACAAAGAGTAACGAATTTCATGTAGCACTGTCACAAATAAGAAATTTATAGTGCTACATAAAAAAAAGTATCTCTATCCCATGGGCCATTCAGATGCAAATACTGGCCGGATAGTCCCAGATCATTTCTAAAAGGCGATGTGTTAGGGTAGTATCCACGAGAGTCGGCTTGTGGTAAATGGAGGCCGCCGCTTCAACCAAACACCTTTTCTGCCTTTTTTCTGTTTTTGAATGTCCCGCCTTTGAAATGATTGGTCAAAAATTTTCCCCTAGGGGTTTTATTTGGGAATTTTGCTCCCATTTGATTGGCTTTTTTATGCCGCCAATAGGACTTAAAGCCCAAATTTTAATTACTGTTTTCCCCCCAATTCTCTTATTGCAATTCCCTATGTTGTGCCCTCCGGCGACAAACGCGTTGTTGGGGGTTTAACGGGTTTTTTTTTAGAGAAGGTTTTCAGCTCTTTATTGAAATTTTTAACTAATAAAAATTATTTCTTATTTCAGACTCCATGCCGCACGGCACTGAGCGCCGAGATTGCATTGCGCCGATCTCTCCATAGACTACAATCGGAGAAGTAGCTCGCGTTCTGATTGGCCGAGATAGCCAAGCCCCCGCTAGCTCAACCAATCAGCTATTTTCTGCATTTTTACTGTATTTTTAACTGTCCCGCCTTTGATTTTGATTGGTTCAAACTTCTCCATAGGCTATAATGGGTCCCTGTCGCTCCTATTCTGATTCGCCGAGATAGCCAAGCCCCCGCTAGCTCAGCCAATCAGCTCTTTTCTGCATTTTTACGGTATTTTGAACTGTCCCGCCTGTGATTCTGATTGGTCAATAGTTCTCCATCGGTTTTAATGGGCCACTGGCGCTCCTATTCTGAGTGGCCGGTGTCTGCCGACCAATGAGAATAAGTTTCAGAATTTGAATTACTGTATTTCCCGGCAATTTCCAATATCCTAATTCTTGATATTGCACCGTTCTAGATTTTTGGAAAGTGATTTTTTTTTATTATTTTTAATTTTTGAAGTTTGAGCTCTTTTCTGACACTGTTTTCCGCCTTTATAAAGGCGATTTTAGGAATAATACTCCTGCTGCACGGAGCGGAGCGCCGAGATTTCTGTCGCGATCTTCGATCTGCTTCCTCGCATGTTCCGTTCTTGCTTCACTTCGCCTCCGTCGGAGCATTTAGACCAGAATCAACAAGGTCTGCCTTTTGGAGCTGCATTGCGCCGCACTTTGCCGACTCGCCATCGTACATGCCTCGGAGTTTTTGAGCGCGCCGCTCCCGCCCCGGAACGCCTACCCCGCGCCCACACCGCGCCCACTGCCCGCCCCTTCATGCGGGGCGCAGCCGACAGTGGTGAACACTGCGCCTAACACTGAATCCCTGCGTCCGACAGCGGATTCAGGCCGGGAGGCGCAGGTTACGCCTGAAAACAAAATGTTCATCTGGGACGACATGTATGAAATTTGGTGCCAACACATCAGTTGTAAGGGTGTTATATATGGAGTCTTTTCAGCCCAAAGACTAGCACAGCCCTGTTTGCTCTGTTTGTAACCAGGCACAATCTAGTATGAGCCACATTACAGAGAACCCACAGCACTTTGTAATGCGCCTGATTTCGGGGGCGTGCTGGAGGTGTCGCACTACAACCGTACAAAGCTACACATTTATAGCTTCAGTGCGGCAAATCCAGGCGCATTACTGCTGGAACAGGTAGAGAACTTTACAAGGGGTTTACCTGAGCCTGAAGTGTCGCTTTGTAGCTACAAAGCGCTAAATCTATGACCCACAGTAGAACAGGTTCATAGATTCAGACTCATTCTACGCTACAAATGCACGCAAAAAAAATGGCGCCTGGACACCAACAATCATACACATCACCCTAAATGTATATGGAGGAGTGCAGAATATGACAGTATGTATGAAAGAGTGTTATGTGCCAATCTATGTCTCGCCCATGGTATGGATTTGTATGGCAGTTTTGTGCCAAACTTTGGCCCATTCTTGGTTCAAACCCCCCCCCCCCCCT
>JAODAL010079293.1:0-12625 GCA_025379985.1 Phyllomedusa bahiana | reverse complement strand
CAATTAAAAACCCAAAATTTTTTCACAGAGCTGATTCTTCCTCTTCAAAAACCTTTTAATATCAAGAGCTAGTTCTCCCCCTCTATCCTATAAACCGATATATCACAGAGCTCAGCTCCTCTCCTCTATCATATAACCCTATATATCACAGAGCTCAGCTTCTCTCCTCTATCATATAACCCTATGTATCACAGAGCTCAGCTCCTCTCCCTCTATCATATAGCCCTATATATCATAGAGCTCAGCTCCTCTCCTCTATAATATAACCCTATATATCACAGAGCTCAGCTCCTCTCCTCTATCATATAACCCTATATATCACAGAGCTGAGCTTCTCTCCTCTTATCATATAACCCTATATATCACAGAGTTCAGCTGCTCCCCGCTATCATATAACCCTATATATCACAGAGCTCAGCTCCTCTCCTCTATCATATAACCCTATATATCACAGAGCTCAGCTCCTCTCCTCTATCATATAACCCTATACATCACAGTGCTCAGCTTCTCTCCTCTACCATAAAACCCTATATATCACAGAGCTCAGCTTCTCTCCTCTATCATATAACCCGATATATCACAGAGCTCAGCTTCTCTCCCTCTATCATATAACCCTATATATCACAGAGCTCAGCTTCTCTCCACCTGTCATATAACCCTATATATCACAGAGCTCAGCTTCTCTCCTCTATCATATAACCCTATATATCACAGAGCTCAGCTCCTCTCTATCATATAACCCTATATATCACAGAGCTCAACTCCTCTCCTATCATATAACCCTATATATCACAGAGCTCAGCTTCCCTCCTCTATCATATAACCCTATATATCACAGAGCACAGCTTCTCTCCTCTATCATATAACCCTATATATCACAGAGCTCAGCTTCTCTCCCTCTATCATATAACCCTATATATCACAGAGCTCAGCTTTTCTCTTTCATATAACCCTATATATCACAGAGCTCAGCTCCTCTATCATATAACCCTATATATCACAGAGCAAATCTATCTGCAAAAATATGTAGGAATCAGCTATAATCTCCGGCAGACCTTGGCAGAAAGTGTTAGATTCTGCTGCAGCGCCACTACAGGAAGACTTAATCATTGCAAGATATTCATTGAAATCAATATGCTGTGTATGTGACATGGGGATTTGCCCAGTCCTATAAAATGAAGGACAATCTCTGTAGCCTCTCGCTATTAGGTACAAGTCCCGGCCAGGGGAGCACCACATCAGTCTATATGGAAATGATACAAGCCCTGACAGACGCAGGTCATTTCACATATGTTACATGGGGCTGCAGGAATGCTCTAATGTTCTTTTCATTTTCATAGTTTTAGTCTTGCAGTTGTTTTTCATTTAGAATCAATGTGTTTCATTATGTTTTCTGTTCAGATAAGTGGAAAGCACCAAACCTGTGAGAGTGAATGCGGATAAGAGGTCCATGGTGGGGGCATGAGTGGGTGCTTGCGTGCCAGAAGACTGGGAGCCACCTGTGATAGGACATGAAGCATGAGATGATGATGATGATGACAGTGCTTGCTATGTACCTGTCAATGTCCCCTGACAAGAGGACAACACATTTATATAGATACATACATTGTGTAAAGTTGAAGAATGTATACATATGCATCCTCTACTGTCATATAGGGACCTCCATAACCTGAACTCCTCCTTGTTCTCTATAGATGAGGTGAGGGGTTGCTTCATGGACACATTTGCTGCCCATATGTCTATTTATGGACCTGAAAGAGGGGGTTCCTCCGCTCAGAACCCCTTTCTATGAGCCAGGATGGGGAGTGGTCCCTGTTCTGGCAGACTTTAGACATCCTCGAATTATATGGACAGCTGTTCATTTGAATCACCACAATGTAATCCCACATTTCCCCCGGCGGAGGCCATTGCTGATTCCTGCTGAGAGCAACACTTCAGAGATGTATACTGAAAGGGGTCGTCTCTCATGACTAAGGTATGTTCACACGGCTTATACTGGGACGTATCTCGCCCCGTACTGCGCTAAATACGGGGCGAGATACGTCCCAGTCATTACGGTAATGCACAGTTCTCATAGAGAACTATGGATTACGTCTCCTCTCCCCGCTCGCACAATACGCCGCGCGGGGAGAGAAGTGACATGTCATTTACTAGCAGCAAATACGCGCCGAGAATAATGAATGTCTATGGGGCCGGCGGGCTGCCGGCCGCCCCGCTCTCGCCCCCGTACACACGGCGTAATTGCGGGGTGAAATACGTCCCGCTATTACTGCCGTGTGAACATAGCCTGAGAGCGACGGGGCTGTCCCAGAAGTCTGGTGTCTTTTCAGCCCGAGATCTAGCGCAGCCCCATTCGCAATAGGTTTTAACCTGCCGCACACCAATATCAGGCGCATTACAGAGCGCCCGCGGCAGTTTGTAATGCGACTGAGATCGGGGGGGCGTGCTGGAGGCATCGCATTACAACCATATGAAACTACACATTTATAGCCTCAGTACAGTAAATACAGACACATTACTGCTGGAACAGATAGAGCACTTTAAAAGTGGTTTACCTGAGCCAGAAGTGTCGCTTTGTAGCTAGAAAGCGCTAAATCTATGACCCACAGTAGAACAGGTTCATAGATTCAGGCGCATTCTATACTACTAATGCGCGCAAATGCGTGTATGAAAGCTGTCTAGGTCTAAAACTCTCTTTGTTGCCCATAGCAACCAATCAGAGCCCATAGTAACCAATCAGAATGCCCCTTTCATTTCATGTAGTGCTCTACAAAAATTAAAGGGGCACTCCGATTGGTTGCTATGAGCTCTGATTGGTTGCTATGAGCTCTGATTGGTTGCTGTGGGCTCTGATTGGCTGCTATGGGCTCTAATTGGTTGCTATGGCTCTGAAATTTGGGTTTCTATGAGCTCTGATTGGTTGCTATGGGCTCTGATTGGGTGCTATGGGCCTTTATTGGCTGCTAGGGGTCTGATTTGGGTTGCTTTTGGGCTCTGAATTGGCTGCTATGGGCCTGATTGGTTGATATGAGCTCTGATTGGTTGCTATGGGCTCTGATTGGCTGCTATGGGCTCTGATTGGTTGCTATGGGCTCTGATTTGTTGCTATGAGCTCTGATTGGTTGATATGGGCTATGATTGGCTGCTAAAAGGGCTCTGATTGGCTGCTAATGGGGTCAGATTGGTTGCTAAAGGGCTCTGATTGGCTGCTAGGCTCTGATTGGTTGCTATGGCTCTTTTTTGGTTGCATGGGCCTAGACTGGCTAGCTATGGCTCTGATTGGTTATATGAGCTCTGATTGGCTGTTATGGGTTCTGATTGGCTGTTATGGGCTCTGATTGGTTGCTGTGGGCTCTGATTGGTTGCTATGGGCTCTGATTGGTTTGCTATGGGCTCTGATTGGCTGTTATGGGCTCTGATTGGTTGCTATGGGCTCTGATTGGTTGCTTTGAGCTCTGATTGGTTGCTATGGGCTCTGATTGGCTTTTATGGGCTCTGATTGGTTGCTATGAGCTCTGATTGGTTGCTTTGGGCTCTGATTGGTTGCTATGGGCTCTGATTGGTTACTATGGGCAACAAAGAGAGTTTTAGACCTAGACAGTTTTCATACATCTGCGCCTAAATGTCCTCTTTATGTCTGTTTTGCTTGGTCATACGTATGTTAATAGTGTTACAAATCTTAGGAACTGATAGAATGGGGAAGAATGTTTCTGGACATCATTTGTGCTTATACTTTTTTAGTCTGATGACCACACTGTTAGATGGTATTACTGCCAAAAGCCTCGAAAAAACATACAAGGGTATTCACCTATAAGACTTATCCACAGTATAAGGCCTCATTCACACGACTTATTTTGGGACTGATTTCAGCTGTTTTGAGCGCCGTATTTGTGCTCCAATACGGCTGAAATCCGTCCCAGGCATTACGGTAATCTACAGTTCTCATAGAGAACTATGGATTCCATCTCCTCTCCCCGCTCGGCGAATCCACTGCGGGGGGAGAAAGTGACATGCACATTATTTATGGCGTGTACGCGCCGTGAATAATGAGTGTCTATGGGGCCGGCGGGCTGTCGGCCCCTCGCCCCGCCCCCGCTGCACGGCAGCCGGCGTAATTGCAGGGCGAAATTCGTCCACGCAATTACGTCGGCAATAAGCCATGTAAAAAAAGAGGCCTAAAGGTCTGATAGATCCAGGTTACACTGCTGAGACTTTCACTTACCTGGAAGTTCCCTGCTTCATGTAATAAACAATTCCTTAACCCTTCATATCGTGTTCCCATGCTACCATAGATAGGGCCCCCTCCAGGTCCTTTGTAGAACTTTTATTATATAGAAAAAATGATGGCTTGTATTATCTATGAAAGCGTTACTAAAATATTTTCAGTTGTACAAAAACAGACAGTGTAAGGTTTTGTTCACACGGTGTTTTTGGATACGTTGTCGATCCAAAAAACGCATTTAAAAGCGCTGTGTAAAATTTATCCAAAACGCATGCAACACGCAGGTGCCTGTTTGGATGCGTTTTGGCTGCAGCATAAACACACTGCGTCAAACGGATCAAGAATTGACATGACAATTATTTGAATGGATCCGAAAGACGCATCTAAACACGTTTCAGCGATCACCCGTCTGAATGACGATGCGTGTTTTACATTGGAAGCAATAGAAATCATACTGCACATTGTTAGATGCGGGTTTGGGTCCATTTAGGTTCCAAAACATGGATTCAAACACGCATCTAAAAACGGTCCAAAAATGCTGTGTGAAATTCCCCTAAGGGAATGTTCACAAGGGTGATTTGGGGGCTGAAATTTCTGCATCTGAATCAGCGTCAAAACCTTGTCTGAAACCTCCTTTTCACATGAGGTTTTGATCAGATTTTGGACAAAGTTTTCCAACACTGCTTTCTTCTGAAACATCCATATAAATGAATATCCAGGGCAACTTCCAAAGAAGCGCAGGAAACACACACAAAAACCTCGTCGTGTGTGATCTACAAGGCTATTTTACATAGGAATCAATGAAAATGAACTGCGCCATTTTGTAGGCTTTTTTGACGATGTTTTGGTCGAGAAAACGCTTCGAAAACAGCACAGACAACAAGTGTAGCAACGTTCAGAGGATGCTTGAGACAGGGGTGCCACGGGCAGTACTCCTGTCAGGGGCCCTAATCAGAAAGGGGCCCACTGATATGTTACAAAATAGGGGTGGGAGCCCCATTTGATTTGGCTGTATGGAGCCCTGAAACGGTTAATAGATGACTGATGGCAGCCCTGGCTTGAGAAAGCTACTCTGCTGCACGTTTATGTAGATGGCTACACTCCTCAATGACTACAAGGACTGATAAGTATCTAATGGACTTTTTTTCTAATAATTATTTATTTAGAGGATAAGTTACATGTAATGAGTTATAGGAAATATTGAAATAAAATAGCCGTTAGGGCCCATCCCCACGACAGGTTTTCAGCCAGATTTACAGATGGTTTTCGGATTTGAAAGCCGTCTGTAAACCGGCTGTTAACCTTTTAAATTGACTTTAATGGAAAATCTTTGTAGCAATCCCCACTGCACGGATTTTCTGTCGGATGGATTTTTACACCTCCGACGGTCCGAAAAACATAGAACATGTACATTCTTTTGCCCAGTTTTCGGGGCGGAACATGTACATGTGGGTGCGAAAGGGGACGGCGTGAATCCGAAAACCGTGGAGGAAAGCCCTGCGTGCCCAAAAAAGAATAAATACTGGTCGGGATTTCCCAAACGGTATTTGGTCTGTGCCGTGTAAATGTGGCCTTACACGTCTGTTTTTGTACATTTCTCACTCCAGAGGAAAGACTTGGAGGTGACCGTTTCCAAAAAAATTTAATGGTTTGGACGCCAGCATCTTAAAAGCAGGAGTGAACTTCATTCCAAAGTGAAAAACACCATAGCAACGTTTCAGCCCGTTAATACATTCTTGCTTGAAAAAGGCCATGTATTAACGGGCCGAAACGTTGCTATGGTGTTTACTCCTGCTTTTAAGATGCTGGCGTCCAAACCATTACATTTTTTTGAACTGGCTTTTGGTGAGTTGTGGGCCTGCTCACCCTAGGATGGACTTTGCATTCATATTGACCATAAGGGATCTGTTGTGGAATTTTGTGTGCTGTTCCCATTTTGTGTTTTTTTCTGGCATTTTGGAGGTGACCATTTTTTTTTTTACTAAATTTTATGAAATTCATTATGAACATATTGGGCGACGTTTGAGCAATGGAGCAGACTAGACAGTCGTACTTTCAGTAAGTTAGTGCAGCATTCACCAGTAGGTATGAAAGTGTCTCACAGCGCTTTATAAATGCGTCCCACGGTAAGACAAAAACAAGCGGAAAGAAATATGCCAAAGTTTGTCTTGCCAGTTTGCAATTAGCATGGATTAGCATGCCATTTGTGCACCACATTCTGTCAAAGCACATTTATAAATGTGTCTGATCTTATGAATGAGGCACAACACAACCCCTAAGGATTGCCGCAGACAAAATTGTTGAGTGTGTCGGAGGTGCGGCAGGTTTTGCGGAAAGATCTTTTAAAAATGTCGGACGGAGCAACGACAAAAAAATTTTGCGCAAATCACACCAGAAAACTTCTGCAGCCCATTCATACATGTCGCCCAATATGTTCAAAGTTTTACACCAGTTTAATATAGTGCTTGGCACAACACAAGTGGAAAAAAAAAAATTCTTGCACCAAACCACTTTTATCCATGGACAGGTGAGCACATACTCTAAATCCGATGTTTATAATCCTTATGAGCTATACACTTCTATATGGAACATGGGCAGTTTGTGCTCACGGATAACACATACATTAGAACATCTTTGGTTGTACATTTTATGATTTGCTTTGTTTCTACCCATAGTCACTGCAATGAATACAAGGAGACAATTTGTCTATTTCAGTGGTCATTGTTTGACCAGACCTGTGGATGGAAGCGAGGTGGTGTTGGTTGAAGGAATGAGTGCGCCAGGGACAGCAGGGCTGTTGTCTGCAAGTGAGGTGTTGTCCATAGGGACAGTGATGGTGGTGGGTGCTTGCGGGTTAGAAGGGTCACCGTGAGGCTTAGTCTCATCTGCAATAAACAAAAAGTTAAAAAGTTTGCTTTCATTTTTCAAGGAATATCCAGATAGAAGCCTCAGCACTACTAAGACTAACACTGATTTAAGAGATGTCTGATCAATTCTTCAAAATAGTTCACAAGCTTTGGAAACCAGTGGTTTCCAAACTGTTGCTCTTCAGCTTTTGGGCAACTGCAACTCTCAGCATGCACTGACAGCCTAAAGAAGTTGTCGTTTTGCAACAATCATTTAGAGAGACTCAAACAGCAGTAAATTATATGGGTGATCAACACAAGGGAGAGCTGTGCACAAGTGCATCCAACTCTCCAGTCTGCTCTGTGACTTTCGGGGGCCAATTCCCACGATAGGTGTGGATCCCAGAGGTGGGCCCCGCATCCAGAAGACATTAATGGCATATCCTAGCGATATATGCTATCAAAGTCTATGGGAGTAAAACCTCTTTAACCCTCAGGCTGCTTTCACTTGTGCTGTCAATTACTATATGTACATCTTATCCTACCCTTACGATAGGTAGTGCTAAAAACAGTTCTCCTTCTTCTAATTTACATACTATTTCCCAGAAAGCATGCCCCGTAAGTCTCCTTACGTCAGCTAGTGGTCTATGCAAAGAACAATAGCCACTAAGAGCTACATCAAAGACTTCTTACCCAGTACCCTACTCAATACTGACAGGTACTAAGAACACATAAACAACCGTCTACAGATTGATGCCTTTTCCTTTTGGAGGAGACTCTGGTTTTGGAGGATCCGCAGGCATTTTTCAAGCCTCTTTAATAGATTTAATATTGGTAGCGACCTTTAGGTGGCCCTGGAGAGTGGTCCTTCTAGAGAAGTGTTAATTTATATAAATTTGAATTGAACTCATATTAGTGTTCATTGCTTATTACTGATTACCAACAGAAAGAGCATAGACTTCGTCCTAAATTGGCGCACATCTGTTGTGTAAACAATGCAAATGACTGATAGTTTTGAAGTGTAAAAAAATATATGAAGATGTGAAACATAAACCAGAAGGACACTCTTTTACCATTGGAACCAGTCAGCTCTCCTGACTTGTTAATTCTAGTAAGTACTTGTGTTCACATGTTATATGAAATTTGGAGGCTCTTGTCTTAGAACTTTCTAATGTGGTTCCTTTGTTATGCTTCCTGGAAACGTATATGCATAAACTGACAACTGGGTGATACTATTCTCGTTGTCAATAGGGTGTGCCTGACACAATCTGACAGCAACTGTGGATTTGTCAAGAGAACTGAGTCTGTAGCACATGAAACCAGGTGTACAGTTCTCTCTTCCTGGACTCATCTCTACTAACGTTCATTTTCTCAAAGTAAAAAAAACAAAAAAACAGGAATTAACATGGGCAGCAATAAGTTGCTTAATTCCATAGAAAGACACCTACCAACTCTTAGGACTATCCATTAACAATGAGTCAAATAATCTCACACAATTGTAAATGGTGGAAATTTAGTCATTGGTGTTCGGTTGTACTTTTTCTATACAGTGTTGCAAAATTGTTATACAGTTGTCCTTTGACTCTAATATCATCTGTCATGGGGAAAGAAAAAGGAATTACTTGAAATGGTGGCAAGGGTTTGGGGGAGCATTGGCAAGTTTTTGGTTTTGATGCTGGAGTGGGTGCGGGGTGGAATTTTCCCTAAAAGGGAGGAGAACATAATAATGTCAATTCCCCAAAACATACTTTTTCCATTACTTACCTAGATATTAAATCAAACTTTGTCAGGCTCCGGGGAAAATCAAGCACCCCCCCCCCCCCCCACACCACACACAACCATTTGGTTTAAAAAATTTCCCTCCAAACGGGAAAGCACAATGTGTCCCCCCCTTCCCTTTCTACAAATTTATTTTAAAACCTAAAAATTTTTTTACACTGGAAATGAAAAATTTTTTTTTTAGGTACCTAAAAAAATTTTTAACAATTCTGGGTTTTTGGTGCTGCTGATCCGAAAACCCTTTTCCATTTTGTTCTAGCAGCTCTTTTTTCTGAGATTGCAAATTAATGGTAGAACCAATAAAACTTCAAAGATTTTAATTTTTCTTTTTTAAAAAAAACACATCTCATGACATTAGTCCATACAATAAGAGGGTAAGGGAAATGAAAAACAATGATGGGGTCTCGTTTTTAGTCCCGGCCAACCATCCGTTAAACGCATCAGCCCATTATCCGCTCCCCCTCGAGGAGAGGGCCCGAAACCAGGCGGGAAAAAAGGACGCTCAGCAAGTGCGATTTCGGGGGAACTCCTCCCTTCCCAAGCATATGCGTTTTTTTAAAAGAGAAATTTTTAAATCTTTGAAGTTTTTATTGGTTCTACCTTTCCCATTTGAAAGCATTTTTAGCGGGCCGGGAAAACCCGCCTTTTGAACCATACAGGACTCGTATATAATTTCCTACGTTTGGGGCCCGACTTTTATATCAGTTTCGAGATGTTGGTTACGGAAATTTTCATTGTTTTAAATTTTCATTTGTTAAAAATCTGTAGGCAATAAATTAGGTTTGGGATTCGCTCCTCCCTTTTGTTTTTGTTTGTTTTTTAAATTTCTAAATTTCGCTTTTCTGTTTCAATGAGTTTCCAACTTTCTTTAGTACAATATTGAGTGCCACTCCCTTTTCAGCAGAGATTTGGTAAGGGGGCTTTTCCCAGATCCCAAAATAGAGCCGATGGGGGAAAAGGGGTCAGTTTCAGAACACGCCTAAAATTTATCTAAAAATGGGTCTAACTTTTAAGGTACCAAAAGAGTGTTCCAGTGCTGTGAGGGGTTGCAAAAAAAACATAAAGGGGGCTCTAACCATAGCAAAACCACGGGATGGCCATACGACCAAAGTGAGACTGTATGAACCCTGCAGCGACTGCCATTTCTACCTCTTTTTGGGAAAATAGTGTAAAATTAAGTATGTATGAAAGTTTCATTTATAATGGGTCCCGATCTAGGCAAAGTAGTCTCAACCTTACCCCCCGGGCCACTGCCCCCCCCTGCTCTTTGGCGCATTCAAATTGTTGTGTTGGTGCAGATTGGGAGTTTTGGAACGAGGTTCATCACATCAACAGAACAGGGGAACCCTTTTTTTTGACCAAACAGGCAAAAAAAGGGCCCCAATTGGCCCAAGTACCTTTTAAAAGCCAAAATTAAATTTTTTTTCCATTTCCCCGAGCCATAGCAAACCATCCAAGCCCCCCATAGAACCAATCGAGCCCTTTTTAAAAACCCAACAAGCTAAAACAAAAAATCAAACCATAGAACCCTCAGAGCCCATAACCAATCGAGCCCAAGCAACCAAAACAGAGCTAGCGCCAATCAAGTATAAACCAATCAAGGGGTATAGAACCAAACAGAGCGAAGCAGCCAATCAGAGCCCATAGCAACCAATCAAACTCATAGTAACCCAATCAAGCCCATAAAACCAATCAGAGCCAAAGCAAATCAAACAGCCCATAGCAGCCAATCAAACCCATAGCAACCAAAAACAAGCTATAGCACCCAATCCAAACCTTAGCAACCAATTAGAGCCCCTAGCCACCAATAGAGCCCTACAACCCAAACAGAGCTCATGCGACCAAACCCAAACCTTATAGCAACCAATCAGGCCATAGAGCCAATTGGCCAAGCAAAAAATCAGAGCTCATAGCAACCAAAGAGCTCATAGCAAGCCAATCAGAGTATGGGAGAATAGGCCCCTGCAAACCAATCAGAGCACTAGCAACCAATCAGAGCCCCCAAGCAACCAATCAAGCTCATACAACAAAACTTCAAGCAACCAATCCCAAACCCAAACAACCAATCAAGCCTATATCAACCAAACAGAGCCCATAACAACCAATCCGAGCCCATACATTCAAACAGACCCATGAACCAAACAGAGCCTGCAAACAAACAGAAAACCCAAAACAACCAATCAGAGCTTCCCCTTTTTATTTTTCCAGAGCCTATATAAATGAAAGCTGATTCTGATTGGGGGCCCTGGGCTTGATTGGTTGTAGGGTTTGATTGGTTCTGTGGGGGTGTGATTGTTTTATGAGCTTATTTACGCTATGGGGAGAAAGCATTTACTGCCAGACAGTTTTCATGCATAAGGCCCGTATAATATAAACAACTCCTGACAGAGTTTTGTTAAAACGTGGTATCTTGTCAAGCTGGTCACCTCACACAACTTCTCTTGATATATGCCGTGCTGAAAGGAAAGGTTAGAAAGGACACATCTGTAGTCTCACTTTGAAAGCTCTATTTTTTTAAAAAGGTTTTTAAAATTTAGTGCCACCTCCCAATTTATTGGGGACCCTTAGATTTTTAGAATACCCGGGAAACCCCTTAAAAGGGGTTTTTTCCATATTTTTTCCCCAGGCTGTGGCTGGTTCTTGGCAGGCTGCAGAAAATGGAAAGGTGGTTACGCTGGCCCTTTTTTTCCGCTATGGGGAGTCCTTTGGCCATGGAGTTGCGCTTTTGCTGTTTTGGGAAACCCCCATAGAAAGTCATGGAGAGAGATGCGTTAAGTGCTTACCTCTGCATTTTCTGCAGCCGGCCTGGAGCCAGCGGCATCCCAAAATTTAGGGAATACCCTTTAAAATTTGGCTTTTACTCAGCTAAGAGATATCATCTGATCTATGTGGAAAGTAAAAAGAGTTTTCTTGAAAGTCTGGGAATGGGGGGTGAGTCATTTGGAAAAGCTGTGGCTGTGGACCCCAGGTTGGGGGGCCCAAAATTTTTCATGCCAAAATTTTAAGTGGCAATTTAGAAATGGCAATATCAGAATTTTCCCCGAATTTAATAAAAGCAGACTTTGGTCCGTATTCACTGACTACGCCCCTCTTTATTTCTTTCGGTGTCCGTCTGTGGAACAACAGTCTCAGCATCCCACCGCATTTTTATTCGCTGTCTTGCTTTGTTTAAAATGGTACGTCTGTTGTGGACAACAAGTCTCAAATCCCCCGCATTTATGTCTAGCGTCTCGTTAGTTTAAATGGGACCCTGTCTGTGGAAAAACAAGTCCCCGACACCCACCCCATTATATGTCTAGCTGTCTCTGCTTAGTTTAAATGGTACGTCCTGGTGGGAAAACAAGTCTAGAATCCCACCGCATTTTTGTCTGCTGTCTCGCTTTTTTAAAAAGGGACGTCCCGTCTTGGAACAAAAGTCTAGACATCCCCCGAATTTTTTTTTATGTCTTGCTGTCCTCTGCTTAGTTTAAAAAGGTACGTTCCTTCTGTGGGGGAAAAACAATTCAGACATCCCCCCGCTTTTGTCTAGCTGTTTCTGCTTAGTTTAAATGTACGTCCGGGGTTTTGGAACAACAAATCTCAACATCCCACCGCTTATATGTCTACTGTCTTGTATTTAAAAGGTCATTTTTGTCTTTGATATTTTCGCCCAGCTCGCTTCCATAATTTATCCCGTTTTTTTTGTATAGCCATCAATCCCCGTAAACCCCTTTAAAGTTTCGCTCTGTGCAGAACAATTTGTAGTCCCCCGTTTTTGGCATGAAGGCCCTAACCTTTT
>JAODAL010079292.1:0-12625 GCA_025379985.1 Phyllomedusa bahiana | reverse complement strand
CCAAAAAACCGGAATCCAACCCCCATGCCGTGTGAACACACCCTTGCAGGTCTTCTAGATAAAGACTTCCGTGGTGGACAGAGAAGCTCATGTAGAGCCATACAGTGTTAACAGGAAGATGCAGACTTCAGGTGCAGCACGTGTGTCTCAGTCCGGAGCGTGTCAGTGTTCAGTGTGTGACGTCAGGCCAAGTGTCTGCTCGTTCTTTCACAAGAGGTCGGTCAATGTGCAGAGATCTCCCATGTCAGACTGGGAGTGTAACATCAGAGCCCTGCTGAAGGAGTTAACATTGCAGAGATTGCTTCCGCCCTCCAGCACCTCAGGATTGCAGCACTACTTCAGAGCAGTAAAAGCAGGGGATTTACAGCTTGTGCATAAGCTTTATAGTACTAAGGAGGCGTTACAGAGCAACTTGACATCAGTCGTTAGATCCTCACAGGGGACAGAAGAGGTCAGAGAGGGAGGAGCAAGCATAAATTGAGCTTGATATAATTCATACCCCAGAATGGTCAATAGATGTTAATAACCAGAGCACAGGGGACCAAGATATCCATAGTGGCAGGTATATAGACAGACAGATGGATCTTCCAGCTTACAGATAGTAATGAGACTAATAACTGACTTGGCTAATATCCCTTTTGCTTTGTGAGGACTCAGTGGGTCAAAAGCAAATTGAGGATTTGTTACACCCAAAATAGAGGGCGCTTGAGCTTCTCAGCCTCCTTTCCCATAAGGGCCTTGTGATATGCAGATGCTTAGTAAAGGGCAAAAAGGCAATTCAAAACTCTACACACCTATATGGTGCTCTCCTCAAGGAGAGATACTCCTCTTTCTGAGCCACTCATTGCCTCCCACCCAGCCAGCCAGCCAGTATCACTCTGCTCTGCACTGATGAGGGTCAAAACCCCGAAACAGCTGTCTGTAGATGAGTGATACTGGCTTGGCTAATATCCCTTTTGCTTTCTGAAGACTCAGTGAGTCAAAAGCAAATTGAAGATTTTTAATCCAATAGAAGGAATTGAGCTTCCAATTCCTTTCCTAATGCCTTGTGATAGCAGATGCTTAGTAGAGGGAAAAAAAGGCAATTAAAAAAACCAAACCCCCACCTATATGGTGCTCTCCCCAAGGAGAGATGTTCCACTTACTGATAACTATAGTATCAATGTGATAAGTTAGGATACTGATAGTAGCGTCATAGATCTTATAATTTTACAGATACTAAAGAAGCTGGTATATATATTAGATTATCAGAGTCCCAAAACCAGTAACTCAGTCAATCATAAAGTTACATTAGATAAGATAAATGCAACAATATTTTAATGAAAATGACTTTTTTCATATATTAACACTATTTTTTCTGGGTTAGTACTTAGGGGTTTTGTGTTTTTAACTTTTACTTTTTTTACATTACAGCCAAAGCACTTTTGTCCCCGAAGAGGTTTTCCGTAGGTCCCGAAACATGTTTGGGGACTACTGAAAAAGTTTTTGGGCAATTTCCCTACCCCTGATTTTCATAATATTTTTTTTTATTAGGGTTTTTTTTGGGTTTCTGTTTTGGGGTTGGGTTTTCTGGGGGGACCGTCCTTATAGACGCTTTCTTATCCCATGTTTTAGGCTAGAAATATTAGGGCCTTCAAGGGATAAAGGGTTATCAAAGCATCTCCTCTCCCCCTATTGAGTCCATATTCCCCTTTTACTATTTACAATATTCACACACATGTGGCTGGGGTTGTTTATAGGGGTTAAATACTTACGTTTAAATACGTTTTAATTGCGATTTTTTAAAATTATTTCTAAATGAAAGTTATATTTTATTTAGTGTGCCTTCCGGGATATATCTATTTCTAAGTACTATTGCTGTGCATGGAAACTTACCTCCTAGTTACTCCTTTGTAGAGGTTTTTTGTTCAATGAGAACATGACCAATCGCTAATAACTATTGGGTAAAAAAGAATATTAAAAGCATAATTGAGCTCTTAAATGAAACAGTTAAAATTCAGCTGCTCATTTGGCCAGTTTTGAAAGTGCCCCTCGAAGACCCCTTTTTTCTTCAATCTGAAGAATCCTTTTGTCATTGTCCCCACCACATGGTGAAACTTTAAGACATTCCAAGCTTCAAATTTAAGAAGGGAGTGGTTTCCACCCTGTACTTGGCTATGGGAGTATCTCTGTTGTTCCTTATATCCCCAATGTGTTCCAGAATACATTTTTTCCATGGTCTTATTGTCTTGCCAATATACTCAAGAGGACAGCGACAGGTGGCTTTATAGATCACATAACAGGAGTTACAGTTGATAAAATCTCTCACTTCATATTTTTGATTTGCAACAAAGCTGAGGACATATTTGGTCTGTTTGACCCATCCACATGCCTTACAATGTCCACATCTATATCATCCTTTGGGTTGTCTACTCAACCAGGACTCCATAAATGTTTTCGGACCAAGGTGACTATGAGTGAGTCTGTCTCCCATGCTTCTTCCTCTCCTATACGTGACCTGAGCATATGTTGGCAAAACCTCCACTAGGTCACTGTCCGTTCTTAGAATATCCCAATGTTTGTTAAGGGATTCTTTGACTAAGGACTGGCCCGATCAAAAGTGGCAATAAGACGGATTTGAGGCTTATTGAGGTCTTTTTTCTTCAGGATCAACAGTTGAGAGCGATCTTGTAGTAATGCATATTTATATGCTTGTTTGAATGTTTTCTTAGGATACCCTCTATCTCTGAATCTTTGCTCCAAATCTCTAGCTTTAAGATGGTACTCAGCTAACTCTGAGCAATTCCTCCTGAGTCTCAAAAATTGGCCTTTGGGGTACCCCTTCTCAAAGGAAGGGGATGAAAGCTTCTCCAGCTAAGGAGGCTATTAATTGCTGTGGGTTTATGATACACCGTAGTTGATAATTCCCCAGACTCCTTTTCCATAATTTCCACATCTAAGAATGGTAAGGTTTTTTGTATTCCTTCCGATGTGAACTTAATGCCAATCCTGTTTTGATTAAGTGATGAGACCCAGTGTTCAAAATGGTCCCCTAGGCCCGTCCACAACACAAAGATGTCAGCAATGTACTGGGCCCAGAGGACAACCTCTGATAGAGATGCATAGCTCTCATCTTCCCGAAAACAATGGTCAGCTCCCACCAACCCAGGATCAAATTTGCATAAGGAGGTGCACAGGGGATACCCATTGCAGTGCCCCTGAGCTGGTGGAAGATGTGACCATTGAACAAAAAGTAATTTCTGGTGAGAAAAAATTCCAAGAGTTTTAGAATGAACCTATCGTGAGGGTGAAAATACGATCCTCTTGTTAACAGGAAGTACTCTACTGCCTTTAAGCCCATATTATGTGGATTGGATGAATACAGAGCTTTGACATCAATGTTCGCCAAAATAGTTTGTTCATCAATTGTTACTCCATCTATTTTAGCCAATAAGTCCATCGTGTGTCTTATATATGATGGAATTGAGGTCACATATTCCCTGAGACATTTGTCCAGGTAAACACCCATGTTTTGCGTGCGGCTGTCAATACCTGAGACAATTGGTCGTCCCTTAAGTGGGGTCTATTCATTTACAGCCTTCACAGCCAATCAGTGTCTTCATTGCTCATGTGCTATCTGACTTTATGGAGTGACACGAGCAGTGATGATACAGAAATGGCATGTGACCCGTGAAGCCACTGATTGGCTGTAGCAGCTATTTGCTGTTTGGAAGGACCATAAATTAAACAGAGACCAGAGACTGATGGCTTCCCGATCAGTAATAAGTGCAAAGACTGGAGGATATAGAGTTTTATTTATGCATATGGCATGCTAATGGTGGCAACTTTAAAGTCACCATTTGGAAAATTGATAGTGTTTTTGCAACCATTCCGTAGCACTAACCACATACAGTACAAACTCACAGTACAGTTCGTACACATATGTTTGCAAGTTCGCCATATACAAACACCATACACCACATGAACACACTCACTGTACATACAGATCATATGCACACTCACTAGGTGTGCACAGTCGCAATGAGCATGCTCTTTGTATACAGGTATATGTACAACCTAAATACTAGCCTGATTATTCCCCAAATTACCTAGATCAGCCCTTACAATATCACTAGGGCACATTTGACTTGGTGTTGTAAGGGTTCGGTGGATTTGCTGGACCACCGCAAGCGATGGTAGTTAAGCCACGCCAGGGAGCGGAGTCTAAGTAGCCCCCGGTTTTCACCAGAGCCCGCCGCAAAGCGGGATGGACTTGCTGCGGCGTGAGGCTACCAGGTCGCTACCCCTGACGTGACTTGCTTGCGATGGCGGCCGGGGTACAGCGTGGTACAGAATCGTAATCCAGAGGCGTAGTCAGGAACAGGCCGAATGTCAGGGCAGGCGGCAGAGGTTCGTGGTCAGAGATGGGCAGACGGTCAGGGCAGGCGGCAAACAGGCAAGGTCAGGAACATAAGCATATGTAATGTATGTAACCCCCTCGAATGTACAGCGCCCTGGAATCAATGGCGCTTTAAAATAAATAATAATAATAATAATAATAAGCAAGCGGACTGGTACACGGGTAATCAAAAGAGACTCCAACACTCTCAAAAGACACGGTACGCACACCAACAATCTGGCAGGGACTGCTGGGGGCGTATTCCATATATAGGACAGTGCCCATCAATAACCAATTAATGGTGCGCTGGCCCTTTAAATCCAGACCAGCCGTCGCGCGCCCTAAGCAGTGGGTACGCGCATGGCGGCCGGAACAGGCAGGAGCGGCGTTCACAGGAGCCAGGGACTGGGCAGCGGGGGCATGGACACAGGGAGCCGCGGCACCCGCCCCGGACCCCCTGCGGGCAGGAGGGCGGCCACGGGGCACCGCAGCACCTGCGCCAGCCCCATGACAGTACCCCCCCTTAGGTCTCCCCCTCTTTTTACAGAACTTGGAGAGGAGTTCAGGTTGCCCTCAGGTTCCCACGAACGCTCCTCCGGCCCAAACCCCTTCCAGTCAATGAGAAAGAACCGCTTCCCTTCCTCCTCACTGTCTTCTCCGCCAGCACCTCCTTGACCTCAAAGATTTTATCAGAGTGGGCCACAGGAGATGGCGAGACAGGTCCACGGTAGAAGCGATTCAGCACCACAGGCTTGAGGAGAGAGACATGGAAGGCATTGGGGACACACAGAGTGGGAGGCAAGCGGAGCTTGTAGGACACCGGATTAAGTTGCCAAAGTACAACAAAAGGGCCCAGATACTTGGAGCCTAACTTATAGGAGGGAACCTTAAAGCGGATGTATTTGGCGGACAACCAAACTCTATCACCTGGCTAAATAGGGGCGGAGGTCTACGGTACCTGTCGGCCTGGATTTTGGTGCGAGCGGAGGCCCGTAGAAGGGCCTGACGCCTGGTTTGCCAGAGTGCCTTGATGTCACGCACCTGGGCATCCACGGCAGGAACATGACATGAAGTAGCCAGAGGGAGGGGCAGGCGGGGATGTAGCCCAAACACCACAAAAAAGGGAGAGGCCCCAGCGGATTCGGAGTCAAGAGAATTATAAGAAATTCTGCCCAGGGGAGGAGGTCAGACCAATTATCCTGACGGGCGGAAGCAAAATGTCGTAGGTAGGTACCTAACACTTGGTTAAACCTCTCTACCTGCCCGTTAGTTTGAGGGTAGTATGCAGATGAAAAGTCCAGCTGAATCTGCATCTGCCCACATAGAGCCCGCCAGAATCTCGACACAAACCGTGCAAGCGAAAAATGTGGTGGAAAAAATGCTGGGCCAGCTGTGGAGCAGAGGGTAAACCGAGCAGAGGCACAAAGTGGGCCATTTTCGAAAATCTGTCACCACCCAGATGACAGTGTTTCCAGAAGAGGCCGGGAGGTCAGTAACGAAATCCATGGCTATATGGTACCAAGGTCTTTCTGGCAATGGGAGAGGCTGAAGCAGACCCGCAGGTCTGAGACGAGGCACTTTAGTGCGGCCACAAGAAGTACAGGCCAGGACAAAGTCTCTAACATCACGAGCAAGAGTGGGCCACCAATAATATCGAGAGATTAACTTCAGAGATTTAAGGATTCCAGGGTGACCAGCTGTTCGAGAGGCATGTCCCCACTTTAGGATACGAGGCCGCATGGCAGGACAAACGTAGGTCTTTCCGGGAGGCAGCTGTTGAAGATCCACGGGAGCCGCTGTAAGGAGCCGTTCCGGAGGAATTATGTGCTGTAGAGGCGGCTCTAGGCCCACAGTGTCCGAGGAGCTGGCCGAAAGTGGAGGAAGAAGTTAAAGCGGGCGAAGAAGAGCGACCACCGGGCTTGCCGAGGATTCAAATGCTGAGCAGACTGGAGATACAGAAGATTTTTGTGATCGGTGAAGATCTCAATGGGATGGCGAGCCCCCTCCAGTAAGTGATGCCATTCTTCTAGGGCTAGTTTTATGGCCAGAAGTTCCCGATCACCGATAGTGTAATTACGTTCGGCAGGGGTGAAGGTCCTAGAGAAGAATCCACAGGTCCGCAATCTCCCCGAGGAGGACTTTTGAAGAACAGCGCCGGCACCTACTGAGGAGGCGTCCACTTCTAGGATAAATGGACGCAGTGGGTCCAGGCGAGACAGAACAGGAGCAGAAGCGAATGCTGCTTTAAGACGCTTAAAGGCTTCTTGGGCCTCGGGAGGCCAGGACTTGGGGTTAGCATTCTTCTTGGTGAGGGCTACCAGTGGGGCCACCAGTGTGGAGAATTGCGGGATAAACTGCCTGTAGTAGTTAGCGAACCCCAAGAAGCGCTGGATGGAGCGGAGACCCGCCGGTCGGGGCCACTGCAGGACCGCTGAAAGCTTGGAGGGATCCATCTGGAGACCTTGATCTGAAACAATGTACCCTAAGAAGGGCAAGGAGGTGCGTTCAAACAGGCATTTCTCCAGTTTGGCATAGAGCTGGTGGGTACGGAGACGTCTGAGCACCTGGCGGACGTGGTGGCGGTGAGTCTCTAGATCTGGAGGGAAGATTAAGATGTTGTCCAGATAGACTATGACGCAGACGTAGAGCAGGTCGCAGAAGATCTCATTGATGAAGTTTTGGAACACAGCCAGAGCGTTGCAGAGGCCGAATGGCATGACGAGATATTCAAAGTGACCTTCACGGGTATTAAAGGCAGTCTTCCATTCATCACCTTCCTGGAAACGAATCAGGTTGTAAGCACCGTGTAGATCCAATTTGGAAAAAAATTTGCGTCACAGCGGCGATCAATCAGTTCCGAGATCAAAGGCAGGGGGTATCGATTTTTTATGGTGATTTTATTTAGACCACGATAATCGATACAGGGCCGGAGAGTTCCATCTTTCTTTTCGACAAAGAAGAATCCGGCCCCCGCAGGCGAGGAAGACTTGCGTATAAAGCCCTTACGGAGATTTTCCTGAATGTACTCCGACATTGCCTTGGTTTCCGGGACAGAAAGTGGGTAGACTCTGCCTTGGGGAGGTGTGGTACCGGGTTGCAGGTCAATAGGACAGGGCCGCTGCAGAGGAAGAGCTTCGGTCTGTCTTTCGGAAAAGACGTCGGCTAGATCCTGGTATGGGGTGGGCAGACCCGGCAGGGGCTTCGTAGGCTTTGCAGAGGCAGACCGTAGAGCAGGGCGGAGTACCGGAAGGCATCGTGAATGGCACGCTGGACCCCAACGGACAATCTCGCCTGTGTTCCAGTCTAGGGTCGGAGCGTGCACCTGTAACCAAGGAAGTCCCAGGAGGATTTCTGAAGAGGAGCAAGGCAGAACGAGGAGTTTCAGAGTCTTTGTGTAGGGCGCCTATCTGCAAGGTGAGGGGCGCTGTGCAGAACCGAATAGCATCCTTGAGGCATTCGCCACTGACAGAGGAGACGAACATGGGTTTCTGCAGAGGGGTCACCGGGAGACGGAACTTGGAGACCAGTGCGTGGCTGATAAAATTACTGGCGGACCCCGAGTCCAGGAAGGCGGTGGCCTGAAAGGTGCTGTCCAGAGAAGTCCCACAGAGTACCGGAATGGTCAGACGGGGAGAGGCCGCACTGACACCTAGGGATGCCTCTCCTGCGAGCCCTAGGTGCGGGCGTTTCCCGGGCGCACCGGACAGTCCCCAATGAAGTGGCCAGAGCCGCCACAATAGAAACAGAGCTGCCTCAGACGATGCTGTGAGCGCTCCTCCTGGGTCAAGTGAGCCCTTTCGACCTGCATGGGTTCATCCTCAGGAACCGTTGGCGGAGGAAGTGGAGGTCATTGAAAAATGGGAGCCAGACGAGGTAGCCGGCGTGGTCGGGTGACCTTCCGTTGGAGGCGGAGCTCTTGTTGTCTCTCGGCAAAGCGTATATCGATTCGGGTGGCCAACCGAATCAGTTCGTCCAGAGAAGAGGGCAGATCCCGACCCGCAAGCTCATCTTTAATGCGCCCTGAGAGGCCTTGCCAGAAGGTTGCCACTAACGCCTCCAATCCAGTTCCGAGGCTAGGGTACGGAACTGCACGGAGTACTGACCCACAGTGGAGTCGCCCTGACGGAGACGAAGCAGAGCTGCAGCAGCGGAGGAGGTGCGGCCAGGTTCCTCGAAGACGGTGCGGAACCCCTGGAGGAAGGTTTGCAGATTAGCCATCAGCGGATCTCCTTGGTCCCATAGCGGAGTGGCCCAGGCCAGAGCTTCGTCCGAGAGGAGGCTAATTATGAAGGCCACCTTAGCCCGCTCAGTGGGAAATTGATGCCCCAACATCTCGATATGGATGAAGCATTGACTGATGAAGCCTCTGCATTTCTTGGGGTCCCCATCATAGCGAGAGGGGAGCGGCAGATGCAGAGACGGTCCCGGTGCAGGAGCAGGTAGCGCCATGGCTGCAGGAGCAAGTGATGCAGGGGTGGCGGAAGCAGCCGCAGGCGGAGGTAGATGAGCCACAAGGTTCTGCATCATGGCCGCAAGCTGATCGATACGCTGGCTCTGCTGAGCAACGGCCGTCTTGACGTCCCGGAGTTCGGGCAGAGGTACCCTGGCGGAATCCATGGCCAGATTGTACTGTAAGGGTTCGGTGGATTCGCTGGACCACCGCAAGCGATGGTAGTTAAGCCACGCCAGGGAGCAGAGTCTAAGTAGCACCCTGTTTTCACCAGAGCCTGCCGCAAAGCGGGATGGACTTGCTGCGGCGTGAGGCTACCAGGTCGCTACCCCTGACGTGACTTGCTTGCGATGGCGGCCGGGGTACAGCGTGGTACAGAATCGTAATCCAGAGGCGTAGTCAGGAACAGGCAGAAGGTCAGGGCAGGCGGCAGAGGTTCGTGGTCAGAGACGGGCAGACGGTCAGGGCAGGCGGCAAACAGGCAAGGTCAGGAACGTAAGCAAGCGGACTGGTACACGGGTAATCAAAACAGACTCCAACACTCTCAAAGACAAGGTACGCACACCAACAAACAGGCAGGGACTGCTGGGGGCGTATTCCATATATAGGACCAGCGCCCATTAATAACCAATTAATGGTGCGCTGGCCCTTTAAATCCAGACCAGCCGTCGCGCGCTCGTCCTAAGCGGTGGGTACGCGCACGGCGGCTGGGACAGGCAGGAGCGGCGTTCACAGGAGCGCGGGCAAGTAAGGGAACTGGCGCCAGGGACTGCGCAGCGGGGGCATGGACGTAGGCAGCCGTGGCACCCGCGCCGGACCCCCTGCGGGCAGGGGGGCGGCCCCGGGGCACCGCGGCACCCCCACTGACAGGTGTGACTATCAGCCCCTGCATTGGTCATATTTATGGGGCAACACTGGGGATCACATGGTGGCCCATGCGCCAGTCACAGGGTTCTGCCACTAGGTGGCGTACAGCAGGAGACCTGCTGCAGACGTGCCACTGAAAACCTGGTTTCGGTGGGTGAAGGCAACCATTTGGTATCAGTAACCCGAGGTTACTGACACATGTAGTTAGTATGGCTGCTGTGCGGCTAGTGATGGGCTGCCTTTCCCGGGACGGTCATAGCGTTGGGTGGGAGGCCGTCCCCACGTTCCAGGCCAGGTTTTGGGCCAGTCCCTGGATGGCTATAAGAGGCCTCCTACTACAGGTGATCAGGAGCTGGAGCAGCAGAATAGCTAAGGAGAGGGCTCTTACCCCCAGGCTTGAGGCAGGCAGGTGGCTGCCTTCAGGAACCCGGACCCAGCAGTGGCTGGGAAGAGTGTTTGTGGTGCTGGCAGTAGGCCAAGTCCACAGTTAGTGAGGGACTCACTTTATGTTTAGTTAGTGGCCAGATGGTCAAGGTTTTGATTTGGTTCTGTTGCTGAATGACTGTAAACCTGTGCCGAAATAAAACAGGCTGCGGCCAGAAAGAAGAAGCCGTCGTTGGTGTGCCATTCCACTTACCAAAGTGGCGATCCCTGAGCTTAGTACCCCCAGGATGGTCCAAGATGGCGCAAGTGAGCCATCACACCATACACACCAATACAGGTCCATGGAAGAGGAGGGGTCTTTTTAGTGGCAGCCTATGTTGTTCCCCAAACAGAAGACAGTGAAGCACTAACCAGAGCTGCAGGTGGGCGGCTCCTAGACTACACTGTACCCTGCATGTAACCCGGCAGCTTCAGGAAGTGGAGCCAAAACTGATCATATCTTGACAGGGGGAGCAACAAGACAATGGTATCAAACTGCTCCTGGCCCAGGACTTTGGTCACCATGCATGCACCACACACTGCATCCTGCACATCATCTGCCTGTTTGCTATGTTCTTCCCTAGTCTGACAGCAGAACTTTCCTGCCCTCTCCCCTGCAGCATGTCCTTATCGGGTCAGTGTCCTCTCTCCACAGGAGAATATACATTACACTGACACCCGCCTTCTCTCTGCTGTGAGTACTGCAGTCACTGGACTTTGTACACTGTATACATTGGAGGAGTCAATACACTTTGATGACTTCTTCTAGGCTTAGCCAAGGGATTGTTTTCCTTCCCTGCGCTCTGTATGCTGCATGTAAGCCTAGAAGTCAGCAAAGTGTACTGACTCCTCCAATGTATACAGTGTACAAAGTGCAGTGACAGTAGAGAGAAGGAGGATGTCAGTGTAGTGTATATTTTCCTGTAGAGAGAGGAGGCTGACGTGATGAGGACGCGATTGCAGCAATTAAAGTATGGAGCTTGGGTTCTTTGCCAGCACAGCTCCGAGAGGGTCACCTGTGCTCAGCCGCCTACCCTACCCAATCATAAAGACAGCCCTAACTGTTATCACTTATATAGGAGTAGAGCACATGCTTACAACTGGTATCTACCACTGTATGGCAGTAATATTGGTTGTAGTATAATTGATTATATTCAGTAATGGTGTGGTAATATTATTCAGTCACTATGTGGTAGTGATATGTGGTCATTGTGTTGAGGTATTAGTCAGTCATTATGTGATGGTGATATGTGGTCACGGTGTTGGGGTATTAGTCAGTCATTAAGTGGTGGTGATATGTGGTCATCGTGGTATGCTATTATTCAGTCACTATGAGGTGGTGATATGTGGTCATGGTGTTGTGGAATTATTAAGTCACTCCGTAGTGGTGATATGTGATCATGGTGTGGTGGTATTCAGTCACTATGGTGGTGATATGTGGTCATGATGTGGACGTATTATTCAGTTACTATGTTGTGGGGATATGTGGTCATAGTGTGGTGTTATTATTCAGTCACTATGTGGTGGGGCTATGTGGTCATGGTGTGGTGGTATTATTCAGTCACTATGCGGTGGTAATATGTGGTCATGGTGTGCAGATATTATTCTTTCACTATGTGGTGGTAATATGTGGTCATAATGTTTTGGTATTATTCAGTGACTGTGGTGGTGCTATGTGGTCATAGTGTGGGGGTATGATTCAGTCACTATGTGGTGGTGAAATGTGGTCTTGGTGTAGAGACAGGCCCGGACTGAGAACCTACCCGACCGGGCGGATGCCCGGCGGGCCGCGCAGCTGGGACACATGTGGGCCGCCTGAACGTACCTACCGGCACTGCTCCCCTTATAGCAGTGCTGCCGGGGAGTGAAGCAGCCACAGCGATGGGCTGCTAAGGCAGTGCTGCGCGTGCTGGTACTTGTTTGCTATGGTGCTGCTATGTCCAAAGCAGGACATAGCAGCACCAGCATGCATTTGATGTCGGCTGCGGCCACTACAGAGGGCTGCTGGCTGCGCCCACGACCATGGCTGAGGGCCGCTGCAGTGAGCCGGGATGCTCCGCAGTCACCAGCAAGTTAAGAACACCTACAGAGGCAGGCTGCGGCCACTACAGAGGGTCCTGCAGCCGCCGTGCCGCAGCTGAGGGCCGCCGCAGTAAGCAGGGGTGCTTACTGCAAGATTGTGACATATACAGGTCTGGCTGCGGCCACTACAGAGGCTCCGCCGGCCGCCCCGCTACTACTGAGGGCCGCAGTGAGCCGGGAATGCTCCGCAGCGGCCGCAGCTCGTCTGTCCTGGCTGGTCAGGCTGCGTCATGGGTGAACAGCTCAGGAGGCCGGGCCGGAGGTGCCGAGAGGGAGCGTGGAGGCCAGCAAGCTCACACAGTGATCAATAGAGACCTTCACTGGCTCCGCCTCCCCAGTCCTGCAGCCCACGCTGAACGCGCCTCTGCCAGAGCCAGGAAGCCGGCTCCTGCACGCGTTATTTTTTTTTTAACTCCCCCCGCCCG
>JAODAL010079291.1:0-12625 GCA_025379985.1 Phyllomedusa bahiana | reverse complement strand
TTTAAAAGGGGGAACAAGTTTTGGTTGTTGGGCCCAAAAAAGGGCAGTCTAAGCCCAGACAGTTTTCAAATTTTTGGGGGCCCTTGTTTTTAATAAAAAAAGCTCCCAAGGGCTCTGGGGAAAGTGAAACAATTGTTTATTTTTTAAACGAAAGCTAATCTTTTAAAGGAAAAGGCCGTCCCTCCTAATGGGGCCTTTAGTCTTTTTTAAAAAAAAACAAACAAGTGCCTAAAGGGGAGTGAAAAACAATTGCTTATTTTTTAAACAAAGCAAAATTTTTTAAGAAAAAGGGGATCTGTCCCTCAAAGGTTTTGGTGTTACTTTTGAGGGGCAAGGAAAGGGGAAATTGGGTCTAAAGGTCCAAACAAAATTTTCCCTTCTTTCCCCAAATGGGAACCCCAAGGCCCCTTTAAAACAAAAGGGTCGAAAAAAATTGGGAAAAGAAAGGGAAAAAAGGGGCAAAAAAAGGAGTCAAGCCTTAAAAACAAGCCTTAAACACAGGAAAGCAAAAAAACAAAGCACAAGGTTTGGGGGGGTTGGGAAGACAATTTCAATTTTAAAACGGAAACCCCCAAATCTATTTGGAGAGGCCGGGGGCCCCCTCCCTTTTGGGGGGCCCCCCTTGGGGTTCTCAAAAACCAAAATTTCGAAGTGTTCTGGGAGGAAAAAATTGCTTTCATTTCGCTTTGTCCTCCAAGGGGATCGGTGACCCAAACCTAGGTTTTCCCGACCCCCCTTCCCCCCCTTTTCTTCCCCCCTTTTCCCCCCCCGCCCTAGGGGCCCGCAGCCCCCCGGCCCCCCCTTTGGGCCCCCACGTCCCCTTTGCCCTCCCTCCCTAGCCCCCCCCCTTTTGAAAACCCCCCAAATTTCCCCCCCCCCGCCCGGGTTGTTAAAAGGGGGAAACCCCCCCGGCCCACCCCCCAAAAACCGAGGGTTTCCCCCGTTCGCCGGTTCCCCCCGCCCCCCGGAAGCCCCCCCCTTTCGGGCCCCCCCCGGGGGCCCCCAGGGCCCCCGGGCCCCAGTGTTTACCCCCCAGAAAACCCCAACCCAAACCCCCAACCCCCCCCGGTTGGTTTTTTCGGTTTATAAAAGGGGCCCCCCGCCATTTTTCCCCCCCCCGTTTTCATTTTTTATGGGTTCCCCCGGGTCCCCCCCCTCCCCTTTTTAATTGGGCCGGCCTCCCGGTCCCCCCCCCCTTGGGTTTTTCCCCCCCCTTTCCCCCCCCCCTTGCCCAGGAATGGCCTCCTCGGGTCCCCCCTCCCCCCCAGAAAGAAATCAACCCCCACCCCCGTGGTTCCCCAAGGGGGGCGCCCCCAATCACCCCCCCTTTTGCCCCCCCCCCCTTTGCAATCCCCCTTTAGGCCCTTTTGAACCCCCGGGCCCAGCCCCTGACAGTTCCCCCCCCCCTTTTTGGGAGGGGCCCCCGGGAAACCCCTTCCCTGGCGGGGGGTTTGTCTGGGGGAGCTCAGGGAAATTTCCCCTCCCCAGGCAATCAGCGGGGGATTTTTTTTTCCCCGGAACCCATGACTCTCCTCAGGCCCCATACCCCTTCCAATGGCCAGGTACTGCATTGATTTTTGGGGCCTTACGGAATCTAAACTAGGGGCGACTTCTTTTCTAACCCCCTTTTCGAACGGGAAAAGGGGGCTAAAAGGGCGGATTCCCCCGGTAAATTTTTCCCTCAAAGAAGTCCCACGGGGGGACAGTTATGAAATTAAGAGGAAAAGGGGGGAAATTTCAGCTAAAAAGCCCCCGGGGGTTAACCCCCTTTCCAAAAACCCCCATAGGGAATTTTCAGGTACAGGTGGGGGCATATTTTCACCAGGGGGTCGGTTCTGGGAACCTTAGCCCACCAAAACTTCACAAAAACCGCATGGCCTAAACGCTGGCACCCCCCGTTTCCCAAGATGGGCTTCACCCTTTCACTCAGAATTCCCCCATGGTAAGGGGGAAAACTGCCAAAAAAACCCTTCCCCCCCTGACTAACCCCCTTTGAATTCCATCAACATTTAAAATTATGTTTCTGAAGCCGGGGACCCCCAAAACCCCAACATCAGCGGGCACCCCCTCCAGGGACGAATAGAATTTCATTTTTTAATATGTAGGGGATCCACCCCCTTTCCCCAAGCTCTGGGGTAAAATTTTTGGGTTTTGCCCCCCGAGTAGGGTTGGAGTCAAAGCCACGGGCCCGAAACGAGTAAAGATAGTGGTCTCCAAGGTGGGCCCAGCTTTTGGGCAAAAGACGCATCAAAAAAATTTTAGAAGCTGTCCAGAATCCACAAACCCCCTTCCCGCCCCGGCCCAGCGAAAAGTTTGAAATTATCTTTTTGCAGAATTTAAATTAGAAAAATTGGGAAAAATACCTTTTCGCCTAGGTGTTCCCCCCTGCTGACCACCTGGGGTTGGAGCCCTTCCCGACCGGGTTTTTTCCGTTTGGAGCTTCCCGAATTCGGGTGTCCACCCTTCCCACATTTAGAAGCCAAACCCCGGGTTTGCGACGAGTAATCCTACGGGCGTCACCCGAAAGACAAAAAAAACCCCCTACTTGCATGGGCCCCCTTTCTGATTTTAAATTTTGGGAAACAAGGGGTTTTTTAGGGGGGGGTGCCCCATGGGGGTGGAAAAAACCGGGGGGGGGGGGGGGAACCTTTCCCCTCCCCGTCTCTCCCTAAAACTTGTCCAGAGAACGGCCAGTGCCAGGGGCCCAAAATTAAAAAATTTCCGGGGGTTTTGGGGAAAAACCCCCAAATTTAAATCCTTCACATGGTCACAAACCCCTTTAATCTAAACTGGCATCTGAGGGGGGGGGTTCTTTCCCACCCAGACGGAACACACCAGCGCCGAAATTGGGTAGCAAAAACCTCCACAGCCCTTCCCACCCTGCCCCAAGGGGGTCAACTGAGCCTCGGCCACAGCTTCCCCCCATCGGATCATTAAAAAATACCCCCTAAAGCGGCAAAAAACCTGTCCACAGAAGACAGGTTTTGGGGTTTAAGCGGTAACGAAAAAGCCCCCCTCCGGGGGGGACCCTGAATTAAAAGGGAAAAACAATCCCCCCCCTTTGTTCCCCCATTCCCTGAGGAAAGTGGGGCGGAGCCCCAAAATACCCGACACAACTCTCCTAAAATGCCACAAAGGGGCCCTTTCCCGTTTTCCCGTGAACCCGGGCCGGCAAAATGGAAAAGGGGGTTCCACAGGGGAAAGGAAAAGCAGGGGCCCCTGAATTTTGGGGGAGCCTCCGTTGTTTTTTACCCTCAGCGCCCGATCCCGGACTAGTGGGTTTTTCCCCTGCATCTGCTTCTAAACCCTAGCTTTAAAGGGGGTCCATAGGGAGGGTAGAGCATAAACGGTTTTGGCCCGTTATAATGTTACGTCAAGGGGGGTTGCAGTGAGCCCAAAATTTAACCCAGCCCACCCGTCCCCCCTGCTTGATGTGCGCCCTAGGCCCGGGAAAAGGCCAAATGGGTAAAAGTCCCCCGCGGGGCAAAGGGGCTGGGGCCGGGCAGAAGCAAAATATTGTCAACGTTTCCCGGGTAAATATCAAAAGGAAGCCAAAGCCACAAAACGGGAACCCGAGGAATGAACTTTAAAAAAGCCGGGCAAAAGCCAAAACGGAAGCGAAGCACAAAATCAGGAGACAAGACGGGGTCAGGAGAACAAGCCGAGGTCAGGTATACTGGTAGCAAAACAACAACACAAAGAACAAGAAACACAAGGCAGCCAGGAATATCACAGGCGCAGCCCACAGCCTTCAGGGAGTTTAAATGGGATTCCCGGATACCGCCCCTGCAGGTGATTGGAGCGGCCTCCGGGTTCTCCCATTGGCTGGTGCACTCGCCCCCTGTCAGGAGTGGCTGGGCATCTGTCACTCACAGAGTTGTCAGCAGCAAGTGTATCAGGGTGGATTCGTGCATCAGCTGCTGCAGCCTGCAGGTCCCTAGAGCCTGAGCACAGACTAGCCCTGACACTAATCTTGTTAGAGATAAAGACTCTGTTCCCTCATGCATGTGGCCCTTAGTCTTTAGTAAACAAAGCTAGAAGTGCTCTGAGGAGTGAAAACAATTGCTTATCTTTAAACAAAAGCTAATCTTGTTAGAGATAAAGACTCTGCTCCCTCATACATGTGGCCCTTAGTCTTTAGTAAACAATGTGACCATTGCTCTTTGGAGTGATAACAATTGCTTATCTTTCAACAAAAGCTAATCTTGTTAGAGATAAAGACTCTGCTCCCTCATACATGTGGCCCTTAGTCTTTAGTAAACAAAGTTACAAGTGCTCTGAGGAGTGAAAACAATTGCTTATCTTTAAACAAAAGCTAATCTTGTTAGAGATAAAGACTCTGCTCCCTCATACATGTGGCCCTTAGTCTTTAGTAAACAAAGCTACAAGTGCTCTGAGGAGGGAAATCAATTGCTTATCTTTAAACGAAAGATAATCTTGTTAGAGATAAAGACTCTGCTCCCTCATACCTGTGGCCCTTAGTCTTTAGTAAACAAAGTTACAAGTGCTGTGAGGAGTGAAATCAATTACTTATCTTTAAACGAAAGCTTATCTTGTTAGAGATAAAGACTCTGCTCCCTCATTCATGTGGCCCTTAATCTTTAGTAAGCAAAGCTACAAGTGCTGTGAGGAGTGAAAACAATTGCTTATCGTTAAACAAAAGCTAATCTTGTTAGAGATAAAGACTTTACTCCCTCATACATGTGGCTCTTAGTCTTTCGTAAACAAAGCTACAAGTGCTCTGAGGAGTGAAAACAATTGCTTATCTTTAAACAAGCTAATCTTGTTAGAGATAAAGACTCTGCTCCCTCCATGGTGACGTTGCTCTCTTTTCTCAGTCTACTCAGGAAGGAAGATATGGTTGTAACCAGATAAACCTGGGTGCACTCAAAGCAGATAAAATTTCTCTTATCTCCTGACCAAGGTACAATCAATAGACTAATGTATTTGGAAAAAAGCCTTCAATTACCTGTCCCTGTTGAAAGCTAATCTTCATCGTGAGAAAACCTATGGAGGTGTATGGAGGGAGCCTGTTCGATGCACCCTTATCGACATTGTAGCCTAAACGTATGTCAGATGTTAGTAGAAGGTTAAAACATTGAACAATTGGGCATAAGGAAAGGAACCTCAATATCCACTTTAACAAACTTTGAGTTTGTATCATTTGTCTTTTTTTTTAGCACAGAATTTCATTTTTCAAAACATTTTTTTATCTTCTTCGCTGCAGATTATCTGCAATTTTTGTAGCACAAAAACAAAGACATGTGCATTGGTGCATTCTATTGCCAAAAAATGTAGTCGCCCATTGACACATAACAACTTCTGCTCAATAAACAACCTTCTTATAGAATAATATCATACGTTTCAGATGTATTTTTACTGCACAATTTATAGGTTATGTATTGAAAATGACAAGTTTGCACAATTCAACTGTTTGAATCAGTAAATGAAATATTTCTGCACAACATATCTTAGGATATTTGATATCAGTGTATTAAATCTAGATAAATGCTACATTGTGGACATAACTACAGGTGGTCCCCGACTTACGCCGTTCCGACTTACATCTGTCCCCTAGTTACAAACGTAGACTGATGGGGCGTTGTAACGGTCTGTGGAGGTGGATCCGCTGGACCACCGCAAGCGATGGTGGAAGTCCTCACCAGGGAGCGGAATCTAAGTAGGTTCCAGTTTTCACCAGAGCCCGCCGCAAAGCGGGATGGACTTGCTGCGGCGGGAGTCTACCAGGTCGCGACTACTGGCGGAACTACTACGGTGGCGGCCAAGGGTAGGCGAGGTACAGATTCATCAGGCAGGCTCGTAGTCGGGGACAGGCAGGAAGGTCAGGGCAGGCGGCAGAGATTCGTGGTCAGTAGACGTAGGCAAGAGGGTTCGGTACACGGTAATCAAGACAAGGCTTCTGGAACACTTTCACAATAGGCAATGGGCACTAAAGATCCGGCAGGGTCACCAGGAAGAAGCCGGCTTAAATAGGAGCAGCGTCCGGTAATGGCCAATTACCGGTGCACTGACCCTTTAAATTCAACACTGCCAGCGCGTGCGCGCGCCCTAGGGAGCGGGGCCGCGTGCCCCGCAGGACAGAAACGGACAGAGCAGGAGCGTGGCCGGGTAAGTGGACTTGGGCCCCGGCAAGGGGAGCGAGCGGATCCCCGACCCGACGTGAGGGACGGGGCGCCGCTCGGCAACGGAGCACGGACGCGCCCGCGACCCGGGACGGGGGTCGCAGGGGCATCCGTGACAGGCGTGCTGGCAATTGTAGTTCCATGTTCCTCAGAAGATAATGGCTGTAGAATGACAAGTTCCAGCATGCAACAGAAGCACATGAGCTGAAATCCTCTCTGTGCCCCTTTTTAACAGGGGCAGAGACAGCAAAACAAATATAAAAACCCTTCCCTGCACTGTCCAGAACCAAAACCTTCGAACTGGAGTTACATTTAAATCTACCTGTTCTGACTTACATACAAATTCAACTTAAGAACAAAACTATAGTCCCGATCCTGTTCGTAACCTGTGGACTGCCTGTATAGCCCTAGTGACTGTTTTGGGGTCCAGAGGTTGAGGGGACCCCTCTCAAGGTACAAGAAAGTAGTTCCTTTCTATATGGAACAAGTATTTGGGGGCTTTCTGCTATAAAGGACTACTATTTTGGTTGCTTCATATATGACTGCATTATTTATAGCTTTGCTGTTTTAGTTTATTATTATTAGATGGTAGAGCCCCATCTATAGGGTCCTATGAATTCTACATGTAGAAATAACCTGAATTTAGCTAAAGGGAACGTGTCATCAGAAAATGACCGTTTTTATGTTAAATATATTTTTTAAAGAATTTTTGTTGCGTTTTTTTATTTTTTTTATTCTTGCATCGCTTTCGATATTTTTGAAATGATTCTGAAATCCTGCAATTCTCACTTTGGCCACTAGGCCTGACACTTCCTGTTCTGTAGAGAAAACTTCCCCGCAGTCTTCTCATTATTAGCACAGGCAGGATTACACTGAAAGGGGGAACAATGGTATAGAAAAAACCAGGACCCACCAGTCAAAATTTGAGGCAGTCAGCAGTGTTGGCAGCAAAGAGGTTTGGGGCGAATCTTCTGCTTCTTGTAGTAGGTGGGCATGTAGCATGTGGAAGTGGCATGGGGGGTTTATGTTGGGAGCGGTCAGGCTCTGCGGGGACCGAGACCTTTGGGAGGACCCCGGGGCGGGCAAACACTAATAAATAAAGAGTACCGATCGCTCTTGGTAGCCGGGTGAAGCAGGGGCTTCTACAGATCTCTTCAAGAGAGCAAGTAGCCCTTGTTTGTGACCATTCCTCAAGAGAGCAAGTAGCCCTCATTTGTGACCACTCTTCATGAGAGCAAGTAGCCCTCATTTGTGACCACTCTTCATGAGAGCAAGTAGCCCCATTTGGACCACTTTATGGAGCAAATAGCCCCCTTTTTTGTGCCATTCCCCAAAAGAGCGGTAGCCTTATTTTTGACCCATTTTCAGAGAGCAAGTAGCCTTATTTGTGCCCCTCTTCATGAGAGCAAATAGCCCTCATTTTGACCACTTCTTCATGGAGCAAGTGCCCCCATTTTTGACCCTCTTCATGAAGCAAATAGCCCTCATTTGTGACCATTCCTCAAGAGAGCAAGTAGCCCTTGTTTGTGACCATTCTTCAAGAGAGCAAGTAGACCTTATTTGTGACCACTCTTTATGAGAGCAGGTAGACCTTGTTTGTGACCACTCTTCATGAGAGCAGGTAGACCTTATTTGTGACCACTCTTCATGAGAGCAAGTAGTCCTTGTTTGGACCCCTCTTTTGAGAGCGGTAGACCCTTTTTTGTGCCACTCTTCATGAGAGAGGGGTGGCCCCAGGACTATCTTGAGGAATTTAAAATGTTTGCGAGGGGACTGAGCATAGTGAGTAACTTAGATGGTCCCAAGGATTAAAGAGAGCAAGTAGTCCTTGTGTGTGACTAGTGATGAGCGATTGTGTCAACTATCGTTACGGATGTATAGTCAATTATAAGCGATTTCCAAAGTCAATAATAGATTTCCGATGACCATTAAAGTTATGGGAGAGGAAAACCCCTTCTTCTTACCCCCAAAAGGGGTGGAGAAGCGGGAAATTAACATCCACAACAGTCAAATGGATACGTGCTCATCTTAGGAAAACACATTAGGTTATAAAAGCCACAGAAAAAAAAGTCCAGACCATTTTTCATTCCCTGTCTTGTACCACAGCATCACCCTTAAAACCTGCTCACCACAAATTAAAAAAGTGCCCGGGAAGGCAGTATTTTTTGACATCATTTTTGTTGAATGGAATTGAATATCCCCGTCCGGGAATGCAGCATGACCCTCAAAACCCGATGACCCCGTTTAAAAAAGGCCGGAAAAAAGGGGTCTGTAAAAGTTATATGGATTAATTTTTGCGGCTTCGCCCATGACTACAGGCGAATTTACTATCAAATTGTTAACGCAATTGGTCAATGAGCTTTTGCGGCAAACAGACGCACGGACTGCAAAAAAAAAACTATTTAAAAGTTTGGGGGGTAAGTTATGCGGTTTTTTTGGAACACTGAACGCAGTGATTGTAGAACTGAAAAACCCGGGACACTTTCAACTGCTTGAGGGTCTGCTGGGCCAAAAAAATGGTAAAAACAATGTTTTTCAATTGAAGATTCAGAAACCTTGAGGCACAAAAATCTACCTTTCAAAATGCCCCCATCCCCCCCCCTTTTCACCCCCGACAACCAACACACCCCCCCCTCCCCCCCCTGGGGACGCACCGTGATTCCTTAAAAAATTTCTCTAATAAATAAGAAGTGAAATTCTCTAACTAACTCTATTCAAGCTGTGGTTGATGGTTTCTTGTTTTTGAAGTGACTATCAGAGCTGTTAGAACGCTATTGGTTTAAAGCAGGGGGGAACACGTCTCTGTGAAGTGTGAGAGAAGGTATGAGCTCTAACAGGAAAGCAGGCATAGATAAAATGAGGTCACGTGATTTTTGCGCCAAAAGAGATCCCTACACCGCAAAGTTTGACGTTGTACATCCCCCCCTCACCCCCCCCTTTTTCCCCGGGCTGATTGGCTGGCCGCCCAAAAAGACAGAAAAAGCTAAAAAATGGCGCGGGTAGTAATAGATTATCTGTCAGATTGTCACCCAAAACTTCGTGTGATGGAAATTTTCCCATCAGCCTAAAAAAAACGTGCGTTTTAAAATTTTTCGTTAATTTGCTCATCCCTATTTGGACCATCTTTATTGGGGGCAAGCAGGTTGTGCTTGAAACCCCCTTCAGCAAAGCAATAGTCTTTGTGTTTGACCATTTTTTAAGGAGCAAATAACCCTTGTGTTAACCATCTTTAAGAGAGAAATACCCCTTTTGTTGACTATGTTCACGAGGAAGTAACCCTTGTTTGTGCCACTCCTCAAGAGAGCAAACGCCCTTGTGAGATCACTCTTCAAGAGATCAAGTAAACCCTTTTTGCAGCCCCCTTTTTAAGGATAGTAGCCCTTTTTTGTGACCCCTCTTAAAAAAAAAAGTTGTCCTTGTGTTGCCCATCTTCATAAAGCAAGGGAGGGGCCCTTGTATGACCCCCTTCATGACAGTTTGTGCCCTTTTTCGTGCCCCTCTTAAGAGAGCAATACCCTTGTTTGTGCCACTCTTCATGAGACGAGCGGGACTTTTGTTTACACTCTTTTGAGGAAGTGCCTTTGTGCTGACCCCTCTTAAGAGAGCAAGTAACCCTTTTTTTCTGCCCCCTCTTCAAGAGAGCAGTAGGTTTTGCGTGACCACTCTTTTTAAGTAAATAGCCTTGTGAAACCACTCTTCAAGGGCAAGTGCCCTTTTTTGTGATACTGTTCACGAGAGCAAGTAACCCTTGTTTGTGACCACTCCTCAAGAGAGCAAGCAGCCCTTGTGCATGATCACTCTTCAAGAGATCAAGTAACCTTTGTGCATGCCCACTTTTCAAGAGAATAAGTAGCCCTTGTTTGTGACCACTCTTCACAAGAGCAAGTTGTCCTTGTGCTTGCCCACTCTTCATGAAAGCAAGCAGGCCTTGTGCATGACCACTCTTCATGACAGTAAGTAGCCCTTTTGCGTGACCACTCTTCAAGAGAGCAAGTAGCCCTTGTTTGTGACCAATCCTGAAGAGAGCAAGTAGCCCTTGTTTGTGACCACTCCTCAAGAGAGCAAGTAGCCCTTGTTTGTGACCAATCCTCAAGAGAGCAGTAGACCTTGTTTGTGACCAGTCCTCAAGAGATCAAGTAGCTGTCCACAGGAGTACTCACTGAGGAGGGGAAAGTGATAGAAAGCGAGAAACAGAGCATAGTGAGCCACTGAGATGGTCTCAAGGATTCAAGAGAGCAAGTAGTCCTTGTTTGTGACCACTCTTCATGAGAGCGAGCAGGGCCTTGTGCTTGACACTCTTCATGAGAGCAAGTAGCCTTTATGCGTGACCACTCTTCATGAGAGCAAGTAGATCTCGTGCTTGACCACTCTTCAAGAGAGCAAGTAACCTTTGTGCATGCCCACTCTTCAAGAGAGCAAGTAGCCCTTTTTTATGTCCACTATTTATGAGAACAAGTAGAATGCTATAAATGACAATAAAGCTTTCTACATTTTAAATTGAAGACAAGGACTGGAGAATAACCGTTATTTTCACATTGTTAGTATTGCCCTTTTGGATACAAGGGTTTCTTCTCCTCGGTTCCTTGTATGGATATACGCCCAATTTTGATTGCTCGAAGACCTTCAGAGAATGTGTGGAGACCTAATGAGTGTTAGCGGACATTGTGCTTTTGCTTACTGAATGAGAACAAGTAGACCTTGTTTGTGACCACTCTTCATGAGAGCGAGCAGGCCTTGTGCGTGACCACTCTTCATGAGAGCAAGTAGCCTTTGTGTTTGACCATTTTTCAAGAGAGCAAATAACCCTTGTGTGTAACCACTCTTCATGAGAGTAAGTAGTCCTTGTGCATGACCACTATTCAAAAGAGCAAGCAGCCCTTGTGCGTGATCACTCTTCAAGAGATCAAGTAACCTTTGGTAATGCCCACATTTCAAGAGAACAAGTAGCCCTTGTTTGTGACCACTCTTCACGAGAGGAAGTAGTCCTTGTGTTTGACCATTTTTCAAGAGAGCAAATAAACTTTGTGCGTGACCACTCTTCATGAAAGCAAGCAGGCCTTGTGCAAGACCACTCTTCATGACTGTAAGTAGCCCTTTTGTGTGACCACTCTTCAAGAGAGCAAGTAGCCCTTGTTTGTGACCACTCTTCAAGAGAGCAAGTACCTGTTTTGTGTGACCATTCTTCAAGAGAGCAAGTAGCCCATTTGCGTGACCACTCTTCAAGAGAGCAAGTAGGTCTTGTGCGTGACCACTCTTCATGACAGTAAGTAGTCCTTGTGTATAACCACTCTTCAAGAGAGCAAGTAGCCCTTTTGTGTGACTACTGTTCACGAGAGCAAGTAACCCTTGTTTGTGACCACTCCTCAAGAGAGCAAGCAGCCCTTGTGCATGCCCACTTTTCAAGAGAATAAGTAGCCCTTGTTTGTGACCATTCTTCACAAGAGCAAGTTGTCCTTGTGCTTGCCCACTCTTCATGAAAGCAAGCAGGCCTTGTGCATGACCACTCTTCATGACAGTAAGTAGCCCTTTTGCGTGACCACTCTTCAAGAGAGCAAGTAGCCCTTGTTTGTGACCAATCCTGAAGAGAGCAAGTAGCCCTTGTTTGTGACCACTCCTCAAGAGAGCAAGTAGCCCTTGTTTGTGACCAATCCTCAAGAGAGCAAGTAGCCCTTGTTTGTGACCACTCCTCAAGAGAGCAAGTAGCCCTTGTGCATGCCCACTTTTCAAGAGAATAAGTAGCCCTTGTTTGTGACCACTCTTCACAAGAGCAAGTTGTCCTTGTGCTTGCCCACACTTCATGAAAGCAAGCAGGCCTTGTGCATGACCACTCTTCATGACAGTAAGTAGCCCTTTTGCGTGACCACTCTTCAAGAGAGCAAGTAGCCCTTGTTTGTGACCAATCCTGAAGAGAGCAAGTAGCCCTTGTTTGTGACCACTCCTCAAGAGAGCAAGTAGCCCTTGTTTGTGACCAATCCTCAAGAGAGCAAGTAGCCCTTGTTAGTGACCACTCCTCAAGAGATCAAGTAGCTGTCCACAGGAGTACTCACTGAGGAGGGGAAAGTGATAGAAAGCGAGAAACAGAGCATAGTGAGCCACTGAGATGGTCTCAAGGATTCAAGAGAGCAAGTAGTCCTTGTTTGTGACCACTCTTCATGAGAGCTAGCTGGCCTTCTGCTTGACACTCTTCATGAGAGCAAGTAGCCTTTGTGCATGACCACTCTTCAAGAGAGCAAGTAGATCTCGTGCTTGACCACTCTTCAAGAGAGCAAATAACCTTTGTGCATGCCCACTCTTCAAGAGAGCAAGTATCCCTTTTTATGTCCACTATTTATGACAACAAGTAGAATGCTATAAATGACAATAAAGCTTTCTACATTTTAAATTGAAGACAAGGACTGGAGAATAACCGTTATTTTCACATTGTTAGTATTGCCCTTTTGGATACAAGGGTTTCTTCTCCTCGGTTCCTTGTAGGGGTTTTT